>CACVCL010017705.1:0-152540 GCA_902729485.2 Mus minutoides | reverse complement strand
CCCTCTCCCCCTTCTTTCTTTCATGTCCATGCTTATTTGCTTGCTTGCAACACTAGGGGTTAAGCTCAGGGCTTCATGCATGCTGGGCAAGCATACTACCACTGAGCTATAGCTTCAGCCTTCTTATCTCTTTATTTTGAGAGGCTCCACCAACTTGTCCTGACTCACACTGGAGCCTGGAGAGGCTTTGATATTACAATCCTCCCTCCTTCTCTTCCCAGATAGCCTTGGAATACAATCCTATTCCATCAGGCCCAATTTCTCATCATGATTATTTTTTTCTGCTTTAGCAAAGGCCTTTACAGTAAGACAGTGAATACCAAGTCTTCCCCATGCAGCCCCTTGACCTGTGGTTGCTGCTTTCCTTCCCTCCTTTCTGGGCTTCTAAGGAAGTCTTTCTATCTCCCCCTTACTAAACCATTCCTGCTTGCTCCCTACAAAAACAGATTGCTGCCCTCATAGCCATGTCCACCACTGAGAAGTGTAGCAAGCTCAAATGGACCATGTCACCTCTATGTCTCATTTTTCCCATGTGACAAGTGAAGATAAGGAGCACCCCTGTTGTGGGCATTTTGGCAGGGTGTGAGAGATCATGCATACTGGGAAGAACATGTACTGGAAACCCAGGCCTGCTGTGCTCCAAGTCTAAGGTCTAATCAAGTGTGGTAACTATTTTAAATGAATATTTATTATGGAGCTATTTAGTGTGAGCACGTGTGTGTGTGTGTGTGTGTGTGTGTGTGTGTGTGTGTGTGTGTGTGTGGAGAGAGAGAGAGAGAGAGAGAGAGAGAGAGAGAGAGAGAGAGAGAGAGGAGATACTCAAAGGAGGTGGGCTTCAAGACAATTATGTGATTTGACACAAATGTAGCTATAAATCATGAGTTACTTCATTAGGGGAGGGGTAGAGCCTTGGAAGAGGTAGGAGGGGTACAATAAATGGGCTCATGTTGCCCCCTAGTGACAGCAAATGGTGAGGTAATGAAGTCGGGTGTCAAGGATCTGGCTTACCTAGAAACACACACATAAGCACCACACAGGCAGTATCTTGGGAGGACAGCCACCAGGTAACACAACAGTAAAAGCAAATTCTCTTTTCAAAACTGTAGCACCGTTAAATAAAGCCTGCAGGCTTTGCTCCAATTCTTCTTTGCCCAGCCTTTACACCTATGAGTTCATTTAAAGAAGAGTACGGAGTCTCTCCCTCACTGCAAATTGACTCAGTACACTTCTTCCAGGCAAAGAAGAAGCTGTTTACAAACACCCAAGATGGAACTAGAGTTCTGTCCAAATTTTGACTATGACTCTTGAGAAAAAATTCATCATTTCAGATTCATCTGAAAAGAATGACAGACTTTCAGGCTATGACACGGTTAAATATGAGCTGCTCAGGGGACCAGAGAAGGTCAGGGCATTGGGAAGGCTGCAGTGTCCCAAGGTTTTTTGTTAAGCAAGAGGTATAAGGGAAGAGCTGATGAACAGGGAGGGGTTTGTATGTGGCTCAGAGGTAACACCAACAGAATCAGTTCAGTTAGAAAACATCGTGAGCCCAAGATGGTAACCTGAGTGTCTACACTCCTAGGCTGGTGGCACACTGGCTTTTTCTGAAATGACATGATATGCTGGATAGGGTTTTGTGTTTGTCAATTTGACCCAAGCTAGGGTCATCCTGGAAGAGGAGACTTCAGTTGAGAAAATGCCACCACTAGGTTTGCAAACAAATCTGTGGGACATTTTCTTGATTAACGATTGATGTTGGACAGCCAAGACCAAAGTAGTTTGTGGAGCCCCTAGGCAAGTAGTCTTAGGTTCTATAAGAAAGCAGGCAGATGAAACCATGGTCTCTGCTTTAGTTCCTGCCTTGACTTGCCTTTGTGACAGACTGTTGTGTGGAAGTGTCAGCAAATAAACCCTTTTTGCCTCAAGTTGCTTTCAGTCATGGTGTTCTATCACAGCAATAGAAAGCAGATAAAGATACCTGAGATAGAATTCTTTTTGGAAAACTTGCTCTCATTCTTCCTCCCCTCCCTCCTCCCTCTTTCTCTTTTTTTCTTCTTCTGAGCACACAATAAAGCCTGAACAAAGCCTGGAGTTGGCTGAATGCTTGACTTACAGAAGAGAATGAGTTTGGTGTTGGGATCTTCCAACTCACTCAGAAAAGCCTGCTTGAGAGTCTTCAAAATGTCTGTCTGAGTAGGCAAGACAAACGAGCCAGACGAGACGAGTAATTCATGTGGTCATTGCTGGGTCATAAAAATCATAAGGGTATTTGCAAGGGAGGCAATATTTATTTCTTGGCCTGCTTGCTGTTAATAATGTCATTTCTTTTTATACATCTTTGTGACTCTGGGAACTGAATCACTGCTAATTTGTGGCATCCGAGGAATCTCAGGATGGGGTGACTTCAAGGACAAGATGCAGTGAGAACTACTAATTACACAATTTGGAAGAGAGTGGTACTTTCAGGGTTTCAAAGAAAGAGACCTCTGCAGAGAACATATAGTTGGTTGTAGAGTTGTGGTCCTTTCTGATAACCCCTTTTAACTTGTGCCTCTAAGTCATCAGTGCCCAGACAACTTCCATTACACTTACTAATATTAGTATGTTCCGTGTCTACCACTGTTCTGTGCTTGATGTCCTGGTCCTTTTTGTCTTCCACTTTTTTGGGTCATCTGTGGTTTAACTGATCACTTTATAGGATTTAATTTTCTTCCTATATTGACATATAGGTTATGCTTTTGAAAAATATAACATTTTACCGGTTGCCTTGAAAATCACATTGACATTTACAATTAATCCAAGTCTTTCAAATAGTGTGAGGCTAATTCATGGGTTATGAATTAGTTATGACTTTCTTTACGATAATTTATTTGTAATTCCTCCCCTGGGTCTCACACATCACTGATGTCACTCATGTTAGCTATACATAAGCACATACACACATATGCATTATGTTGTGCGCTATGATATTTTCCTGTTATTTTGGAGAAACTGTGGGGTCACTTATGAATTTGAAACTTTCCATTTGCTCTCCTTTGTTCCCTGTTTTTTAAACTCAGTTTTGGTTTTTCAACTTTTATTTCTGACTTTCGCTGTGAGGAACAACCCCTAACATTTTTTGCAAAGCAGATCTACACCTAATGGCTTTCTCTAAAGTCTTTGTTTCTCTGTTGGTTCTGAGAGGTGGCTTTCTACGATAGAATTTTGCCATATGTTAGCTTTCTTTTCCCTCTCTACATCTTAAACTTTTGCTTTATTTCCCCTTTACATTATTTCTGTGAAGAACTAAATTGTAATTCTTACCTTGGGCCCTTGATAGATGAGCGTAGCTTTGTATTTTGCTCTGCCTCTTGGCAGGACATGTGCTTCATCTGTATTTTGAAATAATATGCCCACTTCAGGATTGTTCTGTTTATTCTGTTTGTATTCTCTGAGCTTTCTGGGACTGTGGTCTGGTGACAGAGATTAATTTTGGAACTCTCCTATTAAAATATTTCTTCTGTTCTGTTTTCTCTTTCTTCATTCTCCTGTATTCATAGTATGCCTTTTGAGAGTATTTCACGGTTCTTGGCTTTTCTTTTTTTCTTTCTTTTTTTTTTATTAGATATTTTCTTTATTTAAATTTCAAATGCTATCCCGAAAGTTCCCTATACTCTCCCTCCCCGCCCTGATTCCCTCACCCTCCCACTCCCACTTCCTGGCCCTGGCATTCCCCTGTACTGGGGCATATAAAGTTTGTAAGATCAAGGGGCCTCTCTTCCCNATAATAGCCAGAAGCTGGAAAGAATCGAGATGTCCCTCAACAGAGGAATGCATACAGAAAATGTGGTACACTTATATAATGGAGTACTACTCAGCTATTAAAAACAATGAATTTATGAAATTCTTAGGCAAATGGATGGATCTAGAGGATATCATCCTGAGTGAGATAACCCAATCACAAAAGAACTCACATGATTATGCACTCACTGATAAGTGGATATTAGCCCAGAGACTTAGAATACCCAAGATACAATCTGCAAAACATGAAACTCAAGAAGAAGGAAGACCAAAGTGTGGATACTTAGTTCCTCCTTAGAATGGGGAACAAAATACCCATAGAAGGAGTTTCAGAGACAAAGTTTGAAGCTGAGACAGAAGGAAGGACCATCCAGAGACTGCCCTACCCAGGGATCCATCCTATAAACAGTCACCAAACCCAGACACTATTGCATATGCCAGCAAGATTTTGCTAACAGGAACCTGATATAGCTGTCTCTTGTAAGGCTATGCCAGTACCTGGCAAATACAGAAGTGGATGCTCACAGTCATCTATAGGAGGGAACACAGGGCCCCCAATGGAAGAGCTAGAGAAAGTACCCAAGGAGCTGAAGGGGTCTGCAACCCTATAGCAGGAACAACAATATGAACTAACCAGTATCCCCAGAGCTTGTGTGTCTAGCTGCATATGTAGCAGAAGATGGTCTAGTTGGCCATCATTGGAAAGAGAGGCCCTTGGTCTTGTGAAGATTATATGCCCCAGTAAAGAGGAATACCAGGGCCAGGAAGCAGGAGTGGGTAAGTTGGGAAAGGATGGATGGAGGTTATAGGGGACTTTCTGGATAGCATTTTAAATGTAAATGAAGAAAATATCTAATAAAAAAAAAAGAAGAAGAAAAAAAGATGGAACAGTGTCTTCAAACTTCTCAGGGCTGGATCTATTTTCAAAAAGCAGTACCTTAAACAGTGCCTGGCATATACGTAGTCTCAATGATGGGAAAATTGAAGTTAACCCCAAATAAAAAGATAGTGCAGCCATGGAAACTCTATTAAGAGTACCAAATGAGCTTGCCAGTCCTCAGCCTTTACAGACCATTAGAGAAGCCTCTGCAAACAGCAGAACCCTTGGCCATTTCTAGGCATTCCCACTAGAAGCAGAGTCTATTTTTGTTTTTTTCCCTTCCTGGTCCTTACTAATAGCACAGTCATTTCAACTTTCAACTTCTTCCATGTCCACGTTAGTGGATGCCTGCGGATGTCTGCTGAAAGTGTAGTTTGCTTGTTTGCAGGTAAAGTAAGTTGATACCTTAACTTTCCCTTTCTTCCTCCTTGTTTCTCTCCCAGGGGAAGTCTGAGTGCACAGCAGGAAAACAAGTGCCTGCAACCTGGCTAAAGATCTAATCTCTGCTATAAACTACCACAGCAAAAACTTACCACACCCAGACAAGTTCCAGCAAAGTCAAATGGCACCAGTGTCAGTGAGGTCACTGGGCCAGGTCTGGTTCACACTCTCTCTTCTGGAAGTACGTCCAAAGACCTCCGGGGAAATATTTTGGGCTTTTCATTACAAGTTCCCTAAATCTACATACTGTTTTTTTTTTTCCTCCACCAAGTAGTTCATCTTGAATGGTGACTATCATCTGGCACTGCAGGATTCTCATTCTATTAACAGAAGGCAAGGGTCCCTTCCATGTTTGAGGTTCTGCCTGCCTGCTGGGTTTATTGTTTGGTAGCCCTGAAAGCTGATGCACTCTCCAGTACTTAAGGTTCTAGTCTGGAAAATGGGAACAGTAACTCTTACCTCTTTTCATTTCAGGATGATTATGTATCTGTGTAGAAATAAAGAAATTAAGATTTTTCAATTTGTGGTATGTAGGTAAGTATCAATCCTTTTTGCTCTCCCCTCTCTCCCTCCCTTCCTCCTTCCCTCTCTCCCTCCACTGTGTGTATATGTGCAATTGTGTGTGTGTAATTGTGTGTCTGTTTTAGTCTTGAGTTTAGACTCTTTGTCAATTATTGGTTGCTATTTAGTGACACAAACACTTGCATGTCTCATAAACCTGAAAGATTGAAGCCATTAAAATAGAATTAAGTCTCTCGCTCTTTGCTGGCCAGTTTCCCCTAATGTAAAATGGAGCTCTTGAGTCATTGAATAAAAAAATATGTCTTCTAGTTCTAACACTGCATGACTCTGGCAAGAAACAGACATTAATGTCTGCCTGTCCCAATTCAGTGTGGAACATATTTCATAGGGGCAGTGTCAGACAACTGCTAGAATCACCTGCCTTTAGGATACAGACTCTCAGACTTAGTCCTAGACCTACCTGCACATGCTGATCTCCCAGGACGAGGTCTGAGAAGCTGGTGTTTGACACAGCAAAGCAGGGCTTCTCACTAACTAGCCTGTGTATTCCAGAAAGGTGGGGAGCAAATGTGAGGGCTTCCGGGTGAGCATCCTCATGGGGGCTTCCGGGTGAGCATCCTCATGGGGGCTTCTGGGTGAGCATCCTCATGGGGGCTTCCAGGTGAGCATCCTCATGGGAGCTCCTGTGGGAAGTTTGAGCTGCCGCCTCTTTCCTCTTCCAAACTTCTGCTCAGATTGCCATTCCATTCTTCCCTCTCTGTTACCAGCCAATCAACAAATATGTGTATACATGCATCCTTATCAAAAGCTCTGTGATCTACACTATGGTAAAATTCCATTTTTCCATGTGATTAGGAGTTTGTCTAATGTCAAAAAGGCTTGAATGTTGCTCTATGACTCGTCCCCTCCTGTAGCGTCCTCAGACTCTCCCTCCTCTAATTAGGCGATGCAAACAAAGCGTTTATCATTTTGAGTATAAATGGCAGCACTAAACCCAAATTTAAATGGCTTCTTAATTTGTATGCTAAGATGGATGTTTCCTGGGAGATCTTGTAATCCTATATATGCAGAATTAAGTGATCAACAGGGAGCTTGGAGGAAAGGACGGACTTTGTTGTTTATTTATCAAAAGGCTCTGGGCAATTAAGCTCCTTAAACCTCAGTTTTACAGTAAGGAAAAATGAAGACGAGAACCAGTCCCTCACGTCTCAAGGATCATATGAGAAAAGGGCATGGATTTGAGTGGGAGCTACTTTGGAAAGCTTCATTTTGCAACCATTCTTCATTTTTAAGACTATATCATCTTAATTTTAAGTTCCATTAGAAACTCATGGTTTAATTCATTACATTAACAATGCTTAGCACTATTTCCCATCCCCTTACCTGCTGCTGGGATTTATTAAAGTGAAGCGGACCTGGTTGTGTTATCCAGACACTAACCAAGAGCAGCAAAGTGGCTGTTGGAGTTGCCCCTTATTTTCTGTAGACAATGCCTTGTGGGAATGGAAGGCCCAGGAAGATGTCCAGCACTCACTCTGTCACATGACCTTCTCCTCCACAAGAAGCACAAGGCCACCAGGGCCATTGTCCTACCATCTTCCATATTTGCCCTTCTCTGGTCCTGCCATCATGCATCATGGGGGCATCTCTAGTGTGTGTAAGTGAGTGTGTGTGTGTGCGTGTGTGAGTGTGCATGTGTGTGTAATTGAGTGTGTGTGAGTGTGCGTGTTTGTGTGTGTGTGTGTGTGTGTCTACCCTTTGTATTTGATTTTATCAATCCCTCAGGCCCATTCAGTTCCTTCCACATTCCCCTCCCATCTCTGTGTACCCCTTTCATAATCCTCTGAGTATCCGAAGCGTTGTGATTGTGTGCACAGGTGTAGGGCCACTCCTAACAGGAAACAATTCTCTGAGGAAAACTGACATCACCTCCCCTTTTCCATCGGCCTTCGCCTGCCAAAGCTCCTCAGGCAGGGCCGAGGCTTCATGAGCCTCTTCCACATCGATGCTGGCTTTCTGACTGGCTTGATCTTGTATGGGTTCTGGACAGGATGGGGCCATTGCACTCCCAGGCTCACAGAGACATCTTTATTCCTATCGAAACACCCAAACTCCCCTCCAGGCTACCTCAGAGGAGCGCTATGCTCTTCAACCCCCAGAAACACAGCTCCCAAACTCTGGACGTTGACTTTTAATCCCACTCACAGCTTTGTGATGCAAGAGTGTCCTAAAGGCTGCACAGTTTAGAAAGAACTGAAATTTAGGAAGCCACACCCACAAGAGATAGGAAGAGCAGAAGGCAAATCATGGCATTTGTCCTGCTGAGTGGGAGGAAGAACAGGTTAGGAAAGACAGTTTGCTTTGCTTCCTGGGAAAAAAAAATCATAAAATGAGCAAATATAACAGAACACTTTGTAATAGGGCACTGTTGTTAATAGTGTACTATAGTGAAACCCTCAGGCCCGCCTTTGCCCAGAAGCAAATCCAGACTGACTATCTGGATAAGACATAACTCCTTTTTCTGCTACCCTCAGAAACCTTCCAAGGTTGAACCTGGAGCTGCTTTGTGAATTCCACCCACATGACCAGATGGATTGCTGGTCTCCATTCAGCCCTTTCTCTGCTGGCCTAGTAGGTGAGCCTACTGATTTACTTTGTTCTCCTCCCCTCTAGTGTTCAACTTGGGAATTACATGCCAAGTCTTCCAAAGATAAGCTGTTATTACAGATTTCAAAAGGGTTAGTGCTATGTTTTATATAAACACACACACACACACACACACACACACACACACACACACACACACACAATGTCACTAATCTCAAGTGGCTGTTTTGGGAGGCAGATATGTTAGAATTTTAGAGAGATAAATGGAATCCTGCAAGACACAGTAGACATTTGCCCTGTCCTGTGCTGATTTTGTCAATAGGTTCTTTTGCACTTCGGGCAGACTTAACTGAGGTGGGCTAAAATTTTCCCTCCTAAATTAGCTCTTGATACTGTTTGTTCACATACTCCCCCCGCCCCCGCCTTTGTACTTCAGAATTCACCTATTTAGAGCTGCATCTTAACTTCACAATTTGCTTTTTTTTCAAATTTGCTGGGACGCATGTTTGACAATCCCCCCGTCCAGAAATAAATTGGCATTGATGATAATAATTCGTGTCTGAAATCAGCTTGGGGATTGCTCAAGCATCAGCATGTGACCCATGTACTGAGAAGCCAGTCAGTCAGACATGCAGCTCTGTGTGGTTTTTTTCTCTTTCATCCTCTCAGCTGTAATTCATACGATTTTACTGACATTTTCACCAAAATAAAGCAATAATTCTATTTAGCTACACTTTAATAAAAGCTCATATAGTGAGTGACTGAGAGACCTGAGACTTTAAAAAAATTTTTTTATTAGATATTTTCTTAATTTACATTTCAAATGCTACCCCGAAAGTTCCCTCCTCCCTCCCACCGCCCTGTTCCCTTGCCTACCCACTCCCACTTCTTGGCCCTGGCGCTCCCCTGTATTGGGGCATATAAAGATTGCAATACCAAGGGGCCTCTCCTCCCAGTGATGGCCGACTAGGCCATCTTCTGCTACATATGGAGCTAGAGGCACGAGTTCTGGGGGTTCTGGTTAGTTCATATTGTTGTTCCTCTTCTAGGGTTGCAGACCCCTTCAGCTCCTGGGGTTCTATCTCTAGCTTCTCCAATGTGGGCCCCGTGCTCCATCTTATAGATGACTGTGAGCATCCACTTCTGTACGAGACAGCTTTATCAGGGTCCCTTAAGTAGGCACTTGCTGTCCTATGCAATAGTGTCTGAGTTTAGTGACTGATTATGGGATGGATCTCCCGGTTGGGTAGTCTCTGTATGGTCCATCCTTTCATCTTAGCTCTAAACTTTGTCTCTGTAACTCCTTTCATGGGTATTTTGTTTCCTATTCAAAGGAGGAATGAAGTATCCATGCGCTGGTCTTCGTTCTTGATTTTCTTGTGTTTTGCAAATTGTATCTTGAGTATTATAAGTTTCTGGGCTAATATCCATTTATCAGTGAGTGCATATCCAATGACTTCTTTTGTGATTGGTTTACCTCACTAAGGTTTATGTCCTACAGATACATCCATTTGCCCAAGAATTTCATAATTTCATTTGTTTTTAATAGCAGAATAGTACTCCATTGTGTAAATGTACCACATTTTCTGTATCCATTCCTCTGTTGAGGGACATCTGGGTTCTTTCCAGCTTCTGGCTATTATAAATAAGGCTGCTATGAACATAGTGGAACATGTGTGCTTTTTACCAGTTGGAACATCCTCTGTGTATATGACCAGGAGAGGTATTGCTGGATCCTCTGGTAGTACTATGTCCAATTTTCTGAGAAAATGCCAGACTGACTTCCCGAGTGGTTGTACAAGCTTGCAATCCCACCAGCAATGGAGGAGTGTTCCTCTTTCTCCTCATCCTTGCCAGCATCTGCTGTCACTAAATTTTTTATCTTAGCCATTCTGACTGGTGTGAGGTGGAATCTCAGTGTTGTTTTCATTTGCATTTCCCTGATGATTAAGGATGTTGAACATTTTTTTAGATGTTTCTCAGCCATTCGGAATTCCTCAGTTGAGAATTATTTGTTTAGCTCTGTACCCCATTTTTAATGGGGTTATTCGTGTTTCTGGAGTCCAGCTTCTTTAGCTCTTTGTAGATGTTGGATATTAGTCCCCTATCAGATTTAGGATTGGTAAAAATCCTTTCCCAATCTGTTGGTGGCCTTTTTGTCTTGCTGACTGTGTCTTTTGCCTTACAGAATCTTTGCAATTTTATAAGGTCCCACTTTTCAATTCTTGATCTTACTGCACAGGCCATTGAAGTTCTGTTTAGAAATTTTTCCCCTGTGCCCATATCTACGAGGGTTTTCCCCACTTTCTCCTCAATAAATTTCAGTGAGACCTGAGACTTTTAAAGATCGATTTATGAAAATTTAAACAGTTTGCATGGTGGCGTGAACCTGTCCTCTTAGGTAGATGAAGCAGGAGGATAACTGGCTCAGAAGTTCCAGGCCAGACTAAACAACAAAGAGAGACCCTGTCTCTTAAAACAGTGGTGAGTGGTGGGGGACCTGTCTATTCTGTCAATCGATCCCGAAAGCCTATTGCTACTGAGCAGTACATTGCAAGTACATTGCGTGAATATCCTTTAATCAGCCTGAGTCTACAGGGACTGTTTGAGATTTGTTTTCTCCTACTCCCTTTATATTCATTGATTGTCACATATATGAAAAACAGCAAGTGTTCATCTGGATAACAATAGCTGTGGGGAAACGCAGAGAGTAGTATAAATCACTTACTATTAAAATCTTTCATCTAGAAATTGAATATTCGGGGCCAGGCGTTGTGGCACACGCTTTTAATCCCAGCACTCGGGAGGCAGAGGCAGGCGGATTTCTGAGTTCGAGGCCAGCCTGGTCTACAAAGTGAGTGCCAGGACAGCCAGGGCTATACAGAGAAACCCTGTCTTGAAAAAACCAAAAAAAAAAAAAAAAAAAAAAAAAAAAAAAAAAAGAAAGAAATTGAATATTCATTTATCTGTTAACTAATATCAATGTGTACACACATATTTATATGATATTGATATTAATTTTAATATATTAACATAGGATATGCAACCTAATGATACATAACCTGGAGTTACTCTTAACTTAGATTTTTGTCTTTCAATATTGTTTCAGCAGAGGATCAAACAAGTTGAATATTTGTAGATCACTCAATATTTTCACAAACTGCCCTGAAAAAGTTTTGGATCCATGTGATGTAATCATTTTAAAACCTCTTCAACCTAATTTACACAAGTTCATCGGCTGTTGTTTGATTGACAGCAAGGTTGACCATTTTAAACAACTGGGTACTTTTATTGTTTCTTATCTGTAGTAACAATTTACTTTTCTTGACAAATCTTGCTACCCAGATATTTTTTATTATTATTTATAGTTACTCATTATGTGTAAGGTACTGGATGTCATGCACTAGCAATGACATCTAAAAAGATGAAGTACAGACACATAAAGGAAAACATTACCTCCAAGTCCAACTGCTGCATGAGAGTTGAATGTCTTCACTCATTTATTAATATATCCCACAGCAGAAATAATGTGGTCCAATGCACAGGATAATTAAAATGAGTGTGTTAATTTTTTTATCTTCCATCATAAATAAAAGTTAAATGTGTACTTGAATCCTGTTGCCTAATAATATTTATTTCCCTTCTGTCAGTTCCCATTTCCTTTTTTACTTAAGTCTGAAAGAGCCTCTCACCCTTGCTCTCTACCCCATGGTTTGGATTTTCCTGGCAGTTCATTTTAGAGGCGTCTGTTCATTCCCTTGTACCACTTTTGAGCTCTTCCTTTCTTCTGAATCAGGGAGTTGGGTCTACAGTCTAGAATACAGTGCCTGGCATGGACTGGGATGCACTCAGCCTTCTTGCAGAGGCCCCTGTACTCTGCTCAGCTTTAGAATTCAGAGCTCTGCTGGCATAGTATCTCTTTCTTCATAGTCCTCTGTGCCCTTTATTCTCAGAGCTGCTCCAATGCCTTTACTCACACGTGAGCATTTCTATGTTTTTGATTCAGACTGCAGTACTTCTTCATTAAATTTGTGGGTTTTTTTTTCTCTTGATGTGGTTATTGTGGTTTTTCTGCTGATATATTCCTGTGTGAATGGAATGTGCACATGATTAGTATTTGCCATTAGCCTCTATAGAGTGTGTTTTCTTATTTCAATCCCAGAAAGAGTTCCCTTGGATGTTAGATGATGCGTTTCCTAGCTAACTGCAAAGATTAAATCAAGTTTTGATGTGTCGGAAGCCAGTAAGTTCATTACTATAGCATTGCCCTGTCCTGATTCTTGGGTCTTCTGATGACCTTAGATAGTGGGTGTGGTTTCTTTCTGAAGAGTATTATAAAAGGTAACCTTTATATGACTGAGTACCATCTTGAAGATGATTTCCTGACTTACTGAGCGCTAGAAGATCTGATATCTCCTTTTATTTTCATCCTCAACAATGAGTAAATACAGGACATTTCTTGCAGCCATTCCTACCTCTTGGTCTTTTCGTATACACACTCAATGATTTAGAACATCAAAGCTATCAGACAAAAGCCACACCCCTACTCACTTCTCACTCAGCTAGCTCTGTGCCCTTAACTCTCTGGAACATCATTCCCTTAGAGAGGAGTCCACCCATTTGAGGAAAGACATATCCTTCTATCGATGATAGCAGTTAAGGTTTTTCTCTTATAGTTGTAAGCTCAGGTATCTGACAGCAGCAGATAATTGGCTCTCACAGCTTTTTATATCAAAACTCAGATATTAAATAGGTTTATAGATCCAGATCAATTGTTAGATATATCCCTTACACCTAAACTTTCTTCTTATTATGTAAAGGGTAAAAAAGTAATATCCCACACTAAATGGGATGTTCATGAATAGAGTAGCTTTTGGTTGTTAAGGATAGTTTCCAATGGCTCTTGTGTACTTCCTGTCTTGCCACTGTGAGGGTCTTGTTCACTCACCCCTGAGTTCCAGAGTAATGCAGAAACACAAGCCTGGATTTATGGATGGGGAGTATCTAATATCCACTTCTACAACCATGCTTAACTTCTTTCAGCTGCTTCCACAGAAAATCAACATGCTATGGTTGTGTCTGAATTTTGTTTTAACTAATTTCCACATAAAGCCATGAAATATGTGTGCCAGGAAGAAACTAATAGATATACAGGTGGAGACCAGGATTCATAGTTTCCAATTGGATGCGACATATATTTATTTAAATTTTAGTCCCTCTCCTGTTGGTGATGACACAAGGCTTTGAACCCAAAGCCTTCTGCTCACCAGGCAGGTGGGAGTGGCTGACTTATACAGTGACATTTTACTGCTGTTAAGCCAAGCAGACAAGTGGGGGTGTTATTTGCTTCAGAGTTTTCTGCTATTTAAAGACATCTCTTTTGTCAGACTCCCTGACTTTTCGTTAGTAGATATTCAGTCCAGGAGTTAACATGCCTTCAGTGTTGGATGGTCTTGAATTGTCTAGAAGGGATAAAAGGAAGTTCCCACGATGCATTTAGGGCACAGCTAATCTGTCATATGCCAGTCCAAGATTGTAGTCCTCACTGAATAGGGCCAGGAGTGTTTTCCATTGTAGCCTAGGAGAGTATTTGGCTTTGCTTGTTATCCTATTTGACTTAATTTCCTAGATCAAATGTTTAAAATGAGATGCTGTGATAGACTGCCAAAAAACACTGGCCAACCACAGATCAAACTGGCTCTCTGTGGTCCGGAGGTCAAAGTGCAGATGGAGCTTCCACACAGCTGCAGAAGAGGGAGTGCAGGCCAGCTGGCTTATCACAGGACTTAAATGCCAAATTTCCTCCTGTATTAAAATATACACAAGCCAAAGCCAGATGGCTTCTGCTGGAAAACTGTATGTCTGGGAAAAGTAGTTGATGCCCTTGGACCCTGGTGAGGGTGAGTGGCATCACTGGAGAACATCTATGCCTTGAGGTAAGGTCATGTTGGCATCTTTATCATCATGGAACTGGGTCTGGAGAAAAAAAGCCAAAGCACAAAACCACATTCAGGCAAAAAAAGACCAGCTATGAATGCAGAATGGCCATGATGTGGATAAACACATATATTTTTTTTAAAACAACAATGGCAGTAGATAAAGGCTCTTCCCAGGACACATGGGACAATAGATCTCATCACAAAAGTTGGAAACATGTGGGAACACCAAGGCTTTCCAAGAATTACTTAACTCAGCTAGAAGTAGAGTAATATGATAGCCTTCTAAGAGAGGAGTGAGAGCCAAGAGGCTCTGGTCAATATTGACTTCATCCAAATCCCTTTCAAGAGAACAATAGTTCCAGAAGACCAATTCAAGTGATCCTGGATGCACTCAGAAAGTGACCATGTGGATGTGGACAGGTTTCAGCACTGGCAAGAGCACTATATGGGTAAAACTGCTTGTCCTGCAAGTGTGAGTTCGAGTCCTAGAGCTTATAGTGGAAGGAGAGAACCGACTCTCTCAAATTACCCTGACCTCTACATACATTCTGTGCCATACATGTGTCCAACACTCACATACATGTCATTCACACATGTACATGCACACAGCATGATAATAAATACAATAAATTTTATGAACAATATCCTACATTATAAAGAATGTGATTCTGGGTTACAACTTGAAAAAAGAAAGAAGAACAGTTTAGACACTCTTTGTATGTGGTGTACTACATGTGGTATTTACTTGTTCATGTGTGTACACTTGTGCCTGTGGTTTTGTTCTTACTTTCCCATGTGTACACTTGTGTGTGTGATCTATCTATCTATCTATCTATCTATCTATCTATCTATCTATCTATCTACCTACCTAATATATTATACATAAAGTATCATGTTTAAATATGTTATATATAATGAAATATGTATTTTATATATATTAATACTGCAGATTCCTAAACATATAAGCACAACCTGCTCTGTCCATATAATGTTACTTGTATGCATGCTTTCAGGTCTGACCATTTGGCATTGAATAACCAATAGTGTGCTCTTCCCTGGGGAAGGCTACTTACTTCTTGCAGCATTCCTTGGTTGCCTGTAGTTATTTATCTAGTGTCAAGGCCCTAAGGTTTGTCCACATTACAGTTAGCACATTTATAGGTGTCCTTATGCAGATCATGTTTAGGTAGTTCCATCAGTCATGTCTTTTAAAGCGAAAAAGGGTTTCTTCTGACCATTTCAGTTACTTTTCTTATTAATCTCTATTCTTTTCGGACTTGTAGCTTTTTCTTTTTATTCTGTTCTTATTTCCTACCTACTTTGAGTGTCATACTCATGTTACTTTAATGTAGACTAGTAAATAAAATCTTGACTATACAGAGATCTAAGGCTAACATGTTTTATAGAGAGTCAAGCTTTAAAGTGTTTAGGATTTCTTGTATTCATTTAAGTCCATCTTTGATTTAGCTAAATGAACACAGCTGTCATTTCTGTATACACCCAGAAACTGGAAATGACATATACCTCTGCCAATGATTCCATGTTCATCTTACAATGGGAAGAAAAGAAAATATTGTTGTAACCCTTTTCTCTGATCAATATCTTCTATCTAAGTGTGAAAAGATTGTTTTTTTCTTAGAATTTTTTTTTATTGCAGGAAGTGGGGTAGTAAATTAATCTAGCTGCAGAATAGCTGATGTGGGTATAAAATATCCGTCATACAATGCATCTGGGTGAGTTGCAATGATGACACTTTTATTTACAGATTATCATTTCAAACAACTTAGGATAGCTCCTGATCCTTGAAGAGCCTCATGATTATAAAGTAATCACAACTTTATCTTTTGGTAGTCGCATAAATGTGTCGTATTGGTTCCTCTGCTAATGGAAAGCAGAGAGCTGAGGAAGGAAAGCTGTACATCCAGCCGATACCTATGGAAATCTTAAGCTTGTCCACATGAAGAAGATGGCCTGGTCCAAAACTCCACTCATTAGCTATATAAACAAGATTCTTAATGTTTCATCTTATAATCTCTTATTACTAAAATGATTGCTCTTACAGATCCAATGGTTTCTTTAAAAAGAAGTTCATGAGTTACATAGTCCTTCTCTCAAAACTTGGGATCATCTACAAGATGATAACATTTATACAAACATGCAGTCTAAGTAAAAATACATGGTTTTAAGCTGCTGGACTCTGGGGTGTCTAGAAAACTGTTTTTCTAGTCTCTATAATTATGCCTTTCTTGCATTCCAGTTTTTCATCACTCAAAAGGAAAGCAAAACATTAGACAATTGCTTTTTAAGCTACTTTGCAAAAAGTCTCACAAATGTGGCTTAGGTAATTAAGTAATTTTTGAAATCTTAGTATTCTAATGCTGTATATATTTCAGTTAGTCTATCCTGAGGGTTGAAAAGTTAAGACCCTGAAAAATATTCCTTTTCCTACATGAGGGCCTCAATATACCAATCCCCATGTAAAAAACTACTTCTCTTAAGTAGTTCTGTGGCACCTTTTCCTGATTTGTTCTTTGCCACTGTCTACATACACAGTCAATTCACAGTATGTATGTTTCAACAAGGGGCTCTATGGGAGTGTTGGTGTAGAAAGTTACATGATTATATATAAGACCCAAATGAAGACAGCCACATGTGTCTTCTGGCCTGAATTTCTCTCTTATCTTTCCTGTCATTCTTTTGAAACCATCCTAGGATTTGTCATTGCAGATACATGCAGTGCAAACAGCAGTTTTCTCTTCTTCATGTAGCATATGGTCCAGTGAGGTCAGAACCGCACAGCAGTTATCCTCAAACAGAATGTCCTGAAATTGCTTTTCTAATTGAAGCATCTGTCCTAATTATCATCCCTGACTCCAAGATCTATCCAGGTCAAACATTTCAAAGACACTTTCTGTGACAGAATTTGATTTTTTTCAGACCTTCAGATTGTACAGTAATATCATAAACTACCAGACATTCTGAGAAATATTTTGTTTTGTTTGTTTGTTTTGTTTTGTTTTGTTTTTTTCAAGACAGGGTTTCTCTGTATAACCCTGGCTGTCCTGGAACTTACTTTGTAGACCAGGCTGGCCTCGAACTTAGAAATCTGCCTGCCTCTGCCTCCCAAGTGCTGGGATTAAAGGTGTATGCCATCACAGCCCAGCTCTGAGAAATATTAATGAACTATTGATATCCAGATGATATGATCCCCAAAGCATTCATAACTTTTTTCTTTAATAATGTTTTCTTTGAGAATTTCAGACAATGTATTTTGGTTACTTTCATTCTCCTTCCTTAACTCTTTCCAGGTCTTTCTCCTACTGCCTACTCCTACCCAACTTTATTCTCTCTGTCTCTCTGTCTCTATCTGTCTCTGTCTCTGTCTCTGTCTCTGTCTCTCTCTCTCTCTCTCTCTCTCTCTCTCTCTTTCTCTCTCATATTGGGGATTTGGTTAAGGCACTCATTATAACTCCATTGAAGAATAACATTTCTTCTACCAGCAGCTGTCAATGGTCAATAGCTTCTTGTCTAGGGATAGAAATTCAGGCCCATTCTGGGATATGGTCTGACTTGAGCTTATGCAGGTTTTGGAAATGCTCTCACAGTTTCTGTGAGTTCATGTACACACATCAGCTCCGTTGTATCTAGAAAACTGTATTCCATTAAGGCCAACCACCACCTCTAGTTTTTACAGTCTTCCCACTCCCTCTTCTGTCCAACATGAATTCCTAGAACAGGAGGTATATTAGTCAGTGTTCTCTACAGTCACAGAACGTATGGAATGTCTCTCTGTATTGAGGGAATTTATTGTGATGACTTACAGTCTGTAGTCCAACTAACCCAATAATGAGCAGCTGTGAATGGGAAGTCCAAGAACCTAGTAGTTGTTCAGTCCCATGAAGATAGTTGTTTCAGCTGGTTTTCTGTAGAAGTAGGTTCCAACTAATGTCCTGGCAAGTAAGTGCAAGCAGTCAAAGAAGAATGAATCTTTTGTCTTCCAATGTCCTTATGTATGTCTCAAGCAGAAGGTGTAGCCCAGATTAAAGGTATTTGCACCATGCTTGGATCTGGTACTTGCTTTGTCTCAGGCTGACCTTGCACTCAGAGATCTCCTTGCCTCAGTCTGCTAGCATTAAAGGAACATACTACCTGGCCTGGTCCTAAGATTTTCACAGCCACTATGCCTCAAGATCTCCATATCAAGATCCAGGTCAGAAACTTGTGTCTTCCAGCCTCAAGGTCTGGATCACAGGTGTGCCTTCCAATTCTGGATTATAGTTCATTCCATATACAGTCAAGTTGGCAACCAGGAATACCCATTACAGGAGGATAAATAGGGCGGGGGATGGGAGGATAGGTCAGAAGAGGAGAAATGGGGGGATAACAACACAAAAAGCCATTTTCAAAAGCCATGTGGAAATTTACTACTGTAGAAGCTTCCTAAATATGTAGATATATTAAATGTGTTTAAATGGAGTTACCACATAGTTGTGTAGCATTGGGGAAGAATATTCTAACTAGACATAATATGCTACCAAATTCAATAACATTTTATACTATCAAATGATGATGAAGACCTGTTTCTAGTGTTTTTCTCCATGTTGCCGCTCCTTGGAATATGAATTAGAACTGTACAGTCTGGCTGTTAATGAACACTAACAACATATTGCCTCTGGAAATATGCTCCAAGGCCAAGAGAAAATACTGGACACCATCACAGGGTTGAATGCATTACTGGCTCTAGGTGTTCAAATGAGTGAAGAATTGTATTCTTTATATGGTGTGAAAGCCTGTGGTGAATCTGTGATCACTGATGGAAAGTAGACCAAGAATTTGGGAAACTCTACATAGGCTAATAGTAGGAAAAATTCTTTGTCAGATCAAATATGATAAGAGCAATCTGGCAAAACAAATCTGGATAAATTGTAGGTATACTTATAGTCCAGGTGTGGTTTCACTGAATGTACTAACATAGACTTAGGTTATGACACTTGCCCACTCAACAAAATCACCGACCAATGTATATCGTAGAAGGTACCCATCCTTAAGTTTTGCATGACTAGTTAAGGGAATAGTGTAAGTCAATGTATGACAATACTATAGATGCCTTAAAGAAAATGGGTAAGTTTCAAGAAAGCACCCAAGTATTGAAACTAAGCAAAGAAGATATACATAATCCAAATAAAATGAACAGCAATTATAGAAACTTAGATGTAAGCATCCAAGAAAAGTATCATAGTTGAGGTTCCGACTCCTTTGCCTGTGGATTCTACCAAACATTCCGAAACCAGTGTTTGTACATGTCAGGGCAATTCAAAACACTCAAAAGAAACATTTATATTCACTCAAAGAGCAGTATGTTTCATGAGCAGGGACTCAAAACTCTTAGCACATTCTAGAAATCCAAGCCAGCAACATATGTACAGAATTATGAACTACATTCATTTACAATGATGTGTTAAGCCTGAAAGATAACTTCTTTTTTCAAAGGATTGAGGATAATATGTCACTGATATTAAACCTTGAAGCCCTTTCCTGCAGACCAGAGGCCCTGATGAGCATCTCATTCTTTGCTGTTACACAGTAGTTGATTTGAGTCTCTTTCAAACAAGATGATGATGGAGTCTACCAGTCCATGTATTCTGGATTAAAGCACTAAAACTTTGGTTTAATCTCTCCTAGAACAAGCAGCAAGGGGAAACTTTTCAGAACTGCTGGCTCATGATATTTGACTCTGGAACCCTTGAGTTAGCACCTACATTTTAAAGAAGAATCTTAGTTCTGGCACACACATTAAAATCTGAAGAGTATTGGCATTTTATAGTTATATGTTTCTTGAAAAGGGCTGTAGAATGTTAGCACTCCTACGAAACCCTGTAAAATTCTTTCCTCTCAGACAAGAAACAACAAAAATAGCTTTCTGAACTTTGTTTTGTTTTGTTTTAAAAATATACAACAGATCCTGTTTGACATCCTTGGTTCAGGTTTAAACCTGTTTTTGAAGTGAAGAAGTTGAAATTCTGGACTGTTGGGATCGTTGGAGCCCTTATTTGGGAACTGTTTGGAGGCCAGGAGAGTCATATAGTGCAAATGTTGGGAGACAGTGTTTATCTGCTCATTTCTGCCATTGGCTTCTGAACGTGTTCTCAATGATCCTCCAGATGGCGGTAGGACCACATAGTTTCTAAAGGCGTCTGCAGTCATAGGAAATTTCACCTCTCTCTCTCTCTCTCTCTCTCTCTCTCTCTCTCTCTCTCTCTCTCTCTCTCTCTCTCTCCTCCTTCTCCTCCTCCTCCTCTTCCTTCTCCTCCTCCTCCTTCATAGTAGTAGTAGTAATAGTAGTAGTACTTTAATTTCATGAGGCAATGATCAGAAATGCACATATTTCCCCCTCTCTCAGCTACCTCTTCTCTATTTTACATGAAAAAGTGTGGAATACGTTTATTGTTCATTTTTATGAAAAGCTTGGATATTATTCATAATAGTTAAGTTTTTATTTATTTTTTATTTCTTGAGACACACAACCTGTCTCCAGTTCAGGTTGGCCTTGAACCTAACCCTAACCCAGTCCTAACCCTACCTAACTCTATGTAGCTGAAGATGAGCTTGAATTTCTTGTCCTCTTGACACTATCTCCCCAGTACTGAGGTTACATGGTGAGCACCACCACACCATCTTCATGCAGTGATGGGATCAAACCATGCATGGGCTTCATATATGGTAGCCAAACAATCTACCAACTAAGCTAAATCTCCAGCTACATTCCAGTCTTCAAAACACTTATACAAGATTATTAATCATTCTACATTCCTCATTGTATGTCAGCTTTCAAATGTAAGCTCCCAGGGTATGCTATCCAATATCAAACATGGTATCATCACAGACTTAGCATATACCATTAGTGGTAAACCAGCATGACCTACAGCAGAGATTTGGGGAGGGGTGATTTTACTCTTAATTGTGTTCCTAACTTGGGTATATGTTCTATTGTTTATCTTCACATTTATAAGTTAATTACAACATTTGTTTCTTCCCTTTCCTCCCTTCAAAGCCTCGCATATATGCCCCTCGCCACAAACAGGCATTTTTAAACTTTATTAACTTATGACATCTTTATAAAATTTTCTTATAGGACTCAGTGTATATAGCAATATAAAAAAGGCATAAAAATCATTTACTGATTGGTAATAAATTATAAGTAAATAGAAATAAATAGAAATTAATTCTATGTTTAAGTGAAAGTAAATTCTTTATTTACTTGAGACATGCTCTCATGCATACTGGGCTTTCCTCAGACTTAGCTGAGGATGGCTTTGAATTCTTAAAGCTCTCAACTCCACCTTCTAAGTACCTATCTAACTTTATGTTCTTTTTCTTTCCTTTTCGATAAAGGGTGGGGTAGACAAAACAAACAAACAAACACACACACACACACACACACACACACACAACCCACAAAAAGACAGAAAAGAAAACCAAAATAAACAAGCTAAAGACCAGTAACACAAGAACAAATGCCAACGCATCATGAAGCAAAAGTGTCCCAATGCCACCGGGTTCCTTTGTCATGACCAATACTCCTGGACATTTGGTCCACTCCGAAGTATGGTTGATATTGCAAGTCCCTTGAAATGAGAGTGTACAAGATCCACCCCTGAGTACCTCCAACCAGGAGACTCCACATATAAGACACTCTAAAGGCTGCAGAGGCCAGGTGCCCTCCCTCCAGAGACAGGCAGCCATGCTCCACCCTCCTGAGTAAAAAGCCAAGCTCAGAGCTTGAAATCCCAATCATCTTCACTTCCAAGAACCCCCTATATAAATCCTGGCTTCTGTTCTCACCCAAGCAGAGGCAGTCACCCTTCTGGGTTTTTCCCCTTCCATCAAGTCTCATGTGTGAGGTTCCTAGTACAGTATGACTGGTATTTCCTGGCCCCCAATCAACTACCAGGATACCTTTGCCTTCAGAACTGTAACACCTGCATCTCCTTCCTCAGAGATGTAACACTTCCTCTGGGGAAGCTTTTTCCTTTAGAGCCGTAACCCAGTGGGATTCCACTAGAGAAGAGTAATTTTTCCCCCACCAGCAGGTATCAATTGCTGTAACTTCTTGGTTGGGGGTGGGACCCTGTGTCCACTTCCCGCTCTATCTGGCTTCCACATTTGTTTTTGTTTGAAAGACATGCAGCTTGCATGGAGATCTTTATCTGTTGCACATTCCAGATGATTCTTATTTTATTTATGCTTTTATCTTTGGAATCGGCTTACATTTCAGTGTACATAAAAGCAAATTTAAAACTAAATCATTTGAGCAGTGATTCCACTGAGAGGAAATGCTAGCCTCTGGTTCTCCTATTTCTTTTAAGCAAGGAATCTCTGTTCCTAGAGAGGGTGATGGTGGAGGAGAATGTCCAGTTTCTTCAATTTAATCCCTTTTAGTCTTTGATAAGGAGAGGGAGAATGATTTTTTTTTTTCTGATAGGTCACATTGGGTGGGAGATAGCCAATTAGCTTTTACATCTCAGTCCCTTTAAGATGTTCTGCCACCTCGTGAAAGTTTTTGAGAGCACATATTCGGGGATGGTTTTCTGCACTGTGTATTCCATTGCTGATTTCTGTGTCCAGAGATCAGTTTACAGTTGCATGGTCCTGGTTTTTGATCCATCTCCTGTATCTATGTTGTGTGAAGAACACTCCTCAGTGATCTCTGATTGGATAATAAAGAGCTGATCAGCCTATGGAGTGAGAGACTGAGAAGAGTATTCAGTACTTCAGATCCCAGTGGGCGGGGTCACAGAGAGACCAGAGAGGAAGAGAAGGAACCATGAGGCTGAAGGTCCCAGAGGAGTCAGGATGAACAGGTCGGTTATCAAGGGAACCAAACTTACGTATGAGCACTGTGGCACATGCACCCTCAGTCCAACAAACAGTGAAACAACAAATCTAAAACTTAAACTGGGAGAGAAGGGAGAAGTGGAGGAGAGGGTTCACTTAAATGCACATGTCTGAAGCTGGTGTGTGTCATCGCTTGCAGCAAGACCCAGTGCACAGAGCACTCTGGTTTTCTTAGTTCCTACAACAACAACAAAATCCCATCCAATTAAAAATCAGCCACAGATGGAAGTAGGTCAAACAGAAAGCTGGGATCAAGGGCTATCTTTATTTATCATTAAAGAGACTTCCTGGTGCTAAGCTAGTGGGCCTCAGGTGCACAGCAGGAAAATCTATAAAGTTCTCTAAAAACCTAAGTTTCTCTTCTTTGTCTCCTGTCCTTGCATCTGAGACCTTCAAAAACAACAAGAAAAACAAACAAACAAACAAACAAACAAAAACATTTCAGTTAAAAACTGGAGTCCAGAGCTTAGGAAAAAAAAAAAAAAGGTTAACAACATTGTGTCCTCCTTAAAACAATGTTTATTAAAAGTTCTCTCTGAGAGGGAAAATGTGTTTCAAATGTCAATTAATTCAACTTCTTACAAATCTTGACAGGAAAAATAGCCAGACTGTCGCCCCCTCCCCCACCAGAGATGTTTTTCTGTAGGAAATGCTGAAAAGAATTATCTTAGAATAATCAGTTATTTTGGTCAGAGGCTGCTGGCAATATTCACATGGTGAACTCCTCCAGCAACTTCAGGAGGAAAATGTGAAGGTAAATACAGCTTTCCTGTTTTCCTGTGTCCTTCCTTTGCTAAAGCTTATCAGATGACCCCTGCAAGACCTTGAAGGGAGCACTTGGGTATTTCTACAAAAACACAGGGCGTGCAGAGAGCTCCACAAAGTTAGCTCATTGAGAAGTGCACAGCAGCAGTCCTGCCTCTCTCTGGTTTTGTTTTCTGAGATTTCACCTAGCCACTGTGGTCAACTGTGATGGAGAACTATTTATTTCTCCAAAATTCCAGAGGTGCAGCACCATTTTAAATTTTTATTGTTTTCTTTTAATTCCTAAATTTCAATTCCACACTGTTCTGAGAAGTATGATACATAGTTTGTGGTCCCTCTCTCTGTGTGCCTGGATACAAATCACCTCTTTAATTAGCCTCTAGCTCTGTGTAAGTGACCTTTATAGACACTATTTAGTAGCCATCTTTGTTATGGATCTGGCTGGTTCAATACTTGGATTCCATGAGGTGCTGAGAAGAAGGTATATCCTTTTGTTTTAGGATAAAATGTTCTGTAGATATCTCTTAAATCCATTTGTTTCATAACTTCTATTAGTGTCCATGTGTCTCTTTAGTTTCTCTTTCCAGGATCTGTCCACTGGTGAGAGTGGGGTGTTGAAGTCTCCCACCATTATTGTGTGAGTTGAATACTTGGATTCAAGTAGCTCTTATAGGGCAGTCTGACAACACTCAGTGGCTGTGTCAATAATCTCAGTTCTTCATACAAGCATTTTGTTATCTAATATTGTAACGAGAAAGGACAGAACAAGAGGATGTAAATGGACCAGCAGTTAAAAGCACCTGAACTCTGGCAAGGACCATAGTTCAGTTCTCAATAGCCACATGACACCTTGTGAGCATATGTAACACCAGTTCTAGGGAGTCTGATAATGTCTTCTGGTCCCTGCCATGTACTACATGTATGTTATCCAGGCATATATGTAGTTAAAACACTCAAGTGTGTTGAATAAAATAAATAAATCTTAAAAATAGGAAATAACAAAACAAATATTTTGAGGGATCACATCGATACAACATTTATTAAAAGAGATTGTTATAATTGTTTAGTTTTATCATTATTTATTGTTATTAACCACTCTATTTACAAAGGATGCATCAAACTTTATCATAGACATGCAAGTATAAAAAGAGATACTGTATAATCCCCCATTATATGTTGAATGAACAGACTGAACTCTCTCTATATAATGTGACTATTTCCTTATGCAGATGTATCTATGCTACAGCCTAGTTTAAAATTAGCAACAAATAGTAATAAGACGGGATGATTGTAACAGTATACTGAAGTCAGAAAATTTCTGGAATTTTCCATTTTGTATCTTTTGGAATGTAGTTGATTGAGTAAAAATGTTCAGACAGCAAAATCTGGATATGGAGAAAAATAAGTAATGGAAGAACAGTAAGGAAGAATTAGGGAGGGNGGAGAGGAGAGGAAAGGAAAGGAAAGGAAAGGAAAGGAAAGGAAAGGAAAGGAAAGGAAAGGAAAGGAAAGGAAAGGAAAGGAAAGGAAAGGAAAGGAAAGAGAATGAGGAAGAAAAATGTAGGGAGACAAAAAGGACATAGCCATTCTCTTGAATAAGGACTGTACCCAACACAAGCAAGATAGAAATTCTAGATGCAGGGAGTAGACGTAAAGATGAAATCAGGTTTTGCTAGAGACTGATAGTGTAAGGGCACAGGTATGACCAGACCATATAACATATTTCAAACAGCTGCATTTTGTATATGCATGATAGAATAGATGAGCTTTGTCCAGGTTTTACAAGTCTATTTCATTCAGGGCCTAAAATGTTGGGTAATTTTTATCCCAATTTCAAAAATAACGCCATGCTTGAGCCTCCTCCCCTTCCTATTTCAGTTATCACCAATGTACTCCCCTCGCCTCACCTCACTCCAAGCATCATAAATAACACTAGAGGAGAATCTAGCAGGACTATAGGAGGCAAAGACACAGCTGTATTAACACCCTGAACATACACATAGCCATGCAAGAATTGTCCACTCCTGAACAGGAAGTGATATCTAACAGATATGTTAGTCCACCTGGATGGATAATCTATTTAAAAAGCAATGTTGTAAAGTACTTGCCGCACAAGCATGGGCATCTGTGTCCAGGCCCCCAAACCCATTTTAAAAGCTATGAGTGGCAGCATGTGTGTTATCTCAGTGCTGGGGGGTGTGGGGCTTAGAAAGGCTTATCCCTGAATCTCATCGACCATCTAGCCTAGTGAATTCATTAGCTCCATGTTCAGTGAGAGAGCCTGTCTAGTAGTAGTAGTAGTAGTAGTAGTAGTAGTAGTAGTAGTAGTAGTAGTAATGAATATGGAGAGCAATAGAGGAAGATACCTAACACCTCTTTTTGGCCTCTAAAGTGCATATGTGTGCTTCCATTCACACATGCACACACATGGATATACACATGGATATTAAATGCACATGTATACACTCATGTCTTTGTAGCTTGTTTCTTAAAAAAATGGTCTTTCATAGCTTTTTATTTAACTTTTTATTGATTCTTTGTGAATTTCACGCCATGCATCCCTATCCCACTCATCTCTCTGTCCCTTCATACATACTCTCTGCCCTTGCAACCTCCCCACCAAAAGAAGAAGAAAAATCTCATTGTGGAAGCTGTAGTGTGTGATAGTGTGTCCCACAACATAGCCTCTTGGTCTATACTTCTTTACTTCCAAATGTGTATTGCAGTGAGTCATTGGTCTGGTTTGAAGCCTCCAGCTTCTGCTATCCTATTAATCCTGGATTCTCTCTGGGGCTGCTCTTGGATATCCTGCTGTTGTCCTGTATCATGGAGATCCTGCAGCTTTGGATCTCTAGCACTGTCCCCTTCATGTGCTCTGGGAGTTTATAGATGGGGTAGATCTTGGGATCAGCCAACTCAAAGCCCTGAATCTGGGCTTGTTATGAGGGTGAGATCTTCAGCACCACACCACTAGTTCACCCAGTGCTGCAGCTGGCAAGGGGCAGAGCCAGCTCTCTTGCTCAGGGTTGGCTCACCTGCTACCTTTCCCCCAACCTGTGCAATCATGGTGGCTCTATTGTGCTGCCCAGGCCAGGTACAGGGTCCGTTCTTCCAAGTGCTGCAGCTGGTGAGGGACAGGGCCAGCCCTCCTGCTCTCAAGCCTTCAGGACTAGCTCTCCAACAGTGTACCAGCAAAAGGTGGGGTCAGCTCTGTACAGCTGTCAGACATCAACATGGCTCACAGGCAATAGCTCAGACCAGAGATGTTCACCTGGTCTTTGGTGGTAACAGATTCTTGCTACTACAAGGCCATGGACCCAGACATAGTCCTTGGTTGCAACCCGACCCGGAAACTCACTCTGGCCTTAGGAAGCATCATCAGCTACTCTCATCAGGTTGGTCCTCACTGCCCTCGAGTCTCTAGTTCTCCCTCTCTTCATTGTGCACACATACTCTTGCTTCTTTTTCATCTTTCCACCACTTAGTTGCTCACCTTACTGGCACCTAGGCCCTTTGGTGTCTGGAGTCATCTCAGGAGTGCTATGTGCATGGCACAGGGCTGGGGGTCATATCCAGCCTGCTCTGCTAGCCTGTGCTGCACGAGGCCTGGAAAGGGGTTGTCTCTGGCCTTTTGAAATTTTTATTCATGTCATTAAACCAAAATCAGCTACAGTTTTGTGATTGATGATAAGAACTTGTTCTGTTATTATACAGGGCTCATTGGACTAATGACTTCATAACTCAGTGTCTCAGTTTCTTTTTTCCAATATCTCACCAAATTCCTATGAGCAGAAAAATGCACACAGGGTCCAAATTTGATGAATGTGGGTGGACACAGGTTTTAGCCACCTCTAAAATAGACTTGAGACATTTTGTTCTAAATCCTATTTGGGTGTTCTATTAAAAGTATTTTTCCATTCTCCTACCATTGTAGGTTTTAGAAAGTTTACACAGAAGTTGAAAGTTACCCTTTCTGAGTTTCAAACATCAATAAAATTCATGAATATCAAGTATAGTCAGAAATCAAATAATATTTAATGAGTTCAGGTAAGGGCATTCTGTTACAGAATCTGAAAAGTAGGTTCCAAGCCACATTGAAAGAAATTAATATTAAACCATGATTTGGCAACAGCCTGAGCCATGGCTGCTCTAAGGGAAACCATGGCTAAGATCCAGGCTAAGTCCCCTCTCCTAGTTTCATGACCCTTCCCATTCAGTTCTTCATGGGTTTATTTTTCTTCTTCCAACTACAACTCTCCTGCTCTCAGTGAAGGATTTATCATACACTCCCCTCTGTTGGGGCAGGGAAACAGCTCTGTAGGTGAAGACACTTGCTGCCAAGCTGGAGGACCTTAGTTCAATTCTAAGGCTGCATATGGTTAAGCAAAAGAACCAACTCCTGTTAGTTTTCCTCTGACCTTCACATCTACAATGTGTCAAGTACATACACACACATACACACCAGCACATTCAAACACACAATATACATAAACATACACATACACACATACTTATACATGCACATGCATGCAACATACACATTCACAGGCATGGATATACACATACACACATTGATGTGGTAAAGCAGTCCAACACAACAAATATGATCTATGTTTAGTGTTGTGTGAGTTTTTATCATGTATTAAATCCCACAAGTCATTCATTCTGTCCTTTGTCAGTATCACTATATAGGAAGTAGGTACTTTGTAGGTAACAGATTCACTAATGATGAGATTTGAACCACAAAACACACACATCCTGACAAAATAAGGCTCTATCTAAGCATGGTGGAGTGGTGTTTTCCGGTTTAGTTTTTATGTGGTGGTGGGACTGGGACAATGCCTCAACAGGTACAGTTTTTGATCAAGCATTAAGCATTGAGTGGAGAATCCCAGTGCCCATAAGAAAAAGCATGGTGCACATTTGTAACACAGTGCAGGATGGTCAGAGACAGGTGGATCTCTGAAGTTCACTGGCCAGCCAGACTAGCTGAATTGGTGGCATCCAAGATGAATAAGTGGCCTTCTGCCAAAAACAATGATAGAAAGCCACAGGTGAATATACTTAATACTGACCTCTGGTCTTCAGATGACTACATAGATTTGTGTGGCTTCTGAGTTACATACATATACACTGTCTTGGTTACTGTTCCATTGCTGTGAAGATGCACCATGACTTTAGCAACTCTTATAAAAACAGGCATTTAATTGGGTCTGGATTTCAGAGAGTAGCCCATTATCATCATGATGGGAGAATGGCAGCACACATCACAGATGTGGTGCTGAGAGTTATATCTTGATCCATAGATAGTGAAAGAGACGGAGATACTGGGTAATCCAGAAGAGGGGCGGTAAATGGGATATAAAGTGAATAAATAAATAAATAAACCTCAAACCTGACCCTCTTCCCCCAGTGACACACCTACTCCAACAACGCCATACTTTCCAATCCTTCCTAGGCAGTTCAGCAACTGGAGATTAAGCATGCAAATATATAAGCCTATGGGGAACATTCCCACTTAAAATACCACATACGCCACACCCACACAAAGAACGACAAGGTTTTATGATTTAACAATTGTCTGCTACTAAAGAGAATAGAAATCTAAGTTCAGAATCAGTCTTTGCTATAAATAGCTTTCTGCACTCTTTTGGAGTCATAGGCACTGAGCCAATGCACTTGCTGCCTGTAGCTGCGTTTGGACTTCTGGTTTGCTTCTCATGGTATCTTTCAGTGTCTCATGATCATCTCCAAGTAACAGAGAGCACACCCACTTTCTTCCTATTCACCTTCAAATCCCAAGTGCTGGGATTAAAGGCATGCACCACCACTGCCTGACTGTAGGTTCGTTTTATGCATGTCCTCTGAGTTTCTCTAAAGGACTCAGGAGAGAAAGCATGGGGTTGTATGTCACAGCTGCTCCAGTGATTGGGGAATCCACCCAGTCCGTGACAGTGGTCTCTTGTGCCCTTTGGTCATCCACCTACATCCCCTATTACCTCCCACCCTTATCAACCATGTGAAGAGATCTCTTTATTTCACTCTAATATGTTTTACCTGAAAATATGCTATTATCTTTCTTCTAACTCGTCTTTTATATAACACCCCCATTGTAGTAACTAATCCAAACTGACCATGACACAGCAGTAGTCACATTTGGAACCTACCTTTAGCTAAATGAGGAGAAATGTTGCCAATGTTCTTCTCAACAATGAATATACTCAGCGGATGAATCTTGTTAATCCAATGTGAGGAATGAGAAGAAGCGTTGCTTTATGATTACAGATGTTTGGGTCCTGACTTTAATCCAAATTAATAAGTGGGAAGAAAATTAGAGTGAGCATCTAGAGGTTCTTGCAGGTTTACTTGAAATACTTCTTGCAGGTGTTTTGAAAGCATCAATGTGAGAACAATTTAAAATCAAACACTCTATTCTATTTACTGTGTTCAGAGGTGATGCAATAGATGATGATACTCATTGAAAACTACTATTCAGTTTTCTGTTAGGGTTCTCTGGGTTCTAATTGTTCATGCTTGATAGGCTAATCCCAAATTCTATTGTTTCTTGCTCAAGAATGCCCATTTTGAAATTGTTTTTCTGACAAGGGGTTAAACAGGTAATCCAGACCCTTTTAAGTGTCTCACAGAACTGGTTCTCTGTGATACTGAGGTAACAGCCTCTTGCAACTTGATTCTACACTTGGGGTTTCTTTTTAACAAGTTTTGTACTTATTAAATGGCTTCAGACTTTGAGGGTCNGTCTCTGGTTTTATGTGGAGATCTTTCAACCACTTAGACTTAACCTTCGTACAAGGAGATAAGAATGGGTCAATTCCCATTCTTCTACATGATAACCGCCAGTTGTGCCAGCACCATTTGTTGAAAATGCTGTCCTTTCTCCACTGGATAGTTTTAGCTCCCTTGTCAAAGATCAGGTGATCATAGGTGTGTGGATTCAGAAGCACAGTTTTAATCCTTTCACACGAATATGCAGCCACTCCATCCACAGAGATTTCATTGCAGTGACACCAAGACTGACCATCATGCTCCCCACAGTCCTTTGGAGATGAACTGCCTGAGATTGTCAGCTTGTCATGTGTTGGGTTTCTGGTTTGGGGCAAGTTTCCCAGGTTTTCTGTGATTAACTCTGTGTATATATAAAAGGGTAAAATAATGTCTAGGGCTGTAGAGATGGCTCTGCAGTTAAGGACATTTTCTGATTTTCCAGAGACTCTGAGTTTGGCTCCCAGCCTTATACTTTGGTTCCCAGCAGATAATTGCTTGTAACTCCAGTTCAGTGGCATCTGATTCCCCCCTTCTCTCTCTCTCTCTGTCTGTCTCTCTCTCTGTCTCTGTCTCTCTCTGTCTCTGTCTCTCTCTCACACACACACACACACGAATGGCAATAAAATGAATCAGAAACCTATGTAATATCTAAAATAGCATATTCTTAAACTTCTCATTTCAACAGAGATCACTACAAACAAAACAAAACAAAACATAACCAATCAAACATGCAGAATTGTGGAGCCCAGTTCCAAATGATAAGTCTAAAAACTGTCCTGCACCTAAGGCCCAGGGAACACTGAGGAAGAGGGGGTGGAAAGACTGTAAGAGCCAAAGACCGGAGACTTTGAAGTGAGAGTTCATTGTCTAGTAAAACTGGAACATATACCCGCAAAGTCTCATCACACTAACATGAGCAGTGGAATAAGGACACTTGTAAACATGTCAAACTAGCCTAGAAAAGCCCCATGAAGCCTCCACCATACACAACAAAACTACAGGCAACTGAGTAAATCTGGGAGATGGAAAGGTGGTATTTCCAGAAAGGAACATACCCACACAGGTTGGTGGTTCACTACCAAAGGGGCATCCCTAAAAACATACATACAAGCAGCACTTTGTGAACTTCACAGGTTAATTTTAGAAATATATATGGTATCCAAATACACAAATGCATGAAATAACAATTGATTTTTTCTAAAGGCCATGCATTTGAAGGAGAGTGGGGAGGGATATATCAAAGGGTTTTTGAGGAAAGAAAGGGAAAGGAGAAATGTAATTAAATGACTCTCTCAAAACTAAACAAAGAAAACATGTGAAATGCTAAGTTTAGTGTCTGTAAAATTATTTATTAAATAAATAAATAAATAAATAAATAAATAAATAAATAAATGCTTTAGTAAGTATTGTCTACTATCTATGAACAAAGTTTCTTGAGTTTAGTATGTATGGCTCACTGACATCTGACCTTGACCTAGTGACCCAATCAACCTGTGAGAGAAATCAATTACACACATGGAAGGCGAGCTTTTGCCCACCTGGTTTCTCCATCTCATTTCCATTCTTTCCCTGTCTCATCCTGTTGGATTTTATTCACCCCATCCCCCAATGCATGAGTGGCATTTCTCATCATGGTAAGGAGACAAAAATATCGAATCTAAGCAACTTAAGGAGGTAGGGATTTACTCTGATAGACTGTTGCATGATGAGAGATCCTCTCTCTGATAGGACTGATGCCCAAACAGCAGGACCTGCCAGTATGAGTTGCTTGAGGACAGGTCACAGAGCTTGTTGAATATTCAGGCCTGTTTTAGTGCCCCCTCAATTGCAGGGAGCCATTCCTTCAGTCCTCAAACTCCCACAGATTCTCAGAACAGTGCCACTATCTGTGGAAGCAAATGCTCAAACACAACAGCCAGTGTGAACCATTCAGCATTCAAATACCCGTACACATAGAACCCTGTGTTAAAGCAAGAGATTTAGATAGATACAATATACACTTTCTTGTACCAAGAAATAAGTGGCACTACCCAAGGTGTGCCTTTAAAAGGTAATCAAAATACAATTTTGTACAAGGTACATGATGATAATAGTTTGTAATACCCTCTGGAATCTTGTTGATTCTGATGAACACACTGTACTGTTGATGTCTGATGAAGCCAGTGGCTAGAGAGACAGAATCCTAAATGAAAAAGCTTTATTGGCTGCAAGCCATGAAATAGAAGTTCAAATGTTTGTCTGATAGAGCCAGCAAGAGTTTAAACTGGCAACTAGACTAGGGTGGTAGATCTTTGATCCAATTAATTAATTAGTTAATTCATTCTCCCTCTCCCTCTCCCTCCGTGTGTGTGTGTGTGTGTGTGTGTGTGTGTGCCTGCCTGTGATGGTAAGGGTATGAAGGTCAGAGAATAATATGTGGGAGTCAGTTCTCTCCTTTCACAATGTGGCTCTAAGGGATTTCACTAAGGTTGAGGGCAAGTGTCTTTGCCTACTGATTCACTTCACCTACCTGAGAAGATCTTTTGCCTTTGTGTCAGTTAAAATGAGTTGAGATTGTTTTATTTAGAGAATTTGTTTTCTTGGAGCAACCCAGCTGCCTGTTTCCTATCATGTTAAAGGGAATGAGAAAAATAACCCACACAATTTGGAAACAAGTGACAGATACCCAACGGGAAAATCAAACTCTGGAAAATCATTTAATAAATCAATACTTCAGCCAATACACATAAACTCACTGTCTTAGTTAGGGTTTCTGTTGCTGAGATGAATAACATAAACAAAAAGCCAGTTGGGGAGGAAAACAATGTATCTGGTTTACATTTCTATATTGCTGTTCATTATCAAAGGAAATCAGGACATGAACTCAAGCAAGGGAGGAACCTGAAGTAGGAGCTGAGGCAGAGGCCATGAAGGGATGCTGCTTACTGGCTTGCTCCCCCTGGCTTACACAGCTTGCTTTCTTAGAGAACCCAGGACCTGACCAGCCCAGGAATGACACCACCCACAGTGAGCAGGGCTTCCTCCATGGATTACTAAGTAAGAAAATACTCTATACCCGGATCTTATGGAAACATCTTCTCAATCAAAGTTCCTTTCCTTTCTAGATGTGTCAAGTTGACATGAAATTATCCAGCCCATTCATACTGATGACTGTTTCGGGATGTTTTCAGTAGTCACTATTGACTGGCATACTCAGTCCTTTGTGAAATGTTCTGCAATGGGTGTGTGTGCACGGTCCTTGACTATTCTTGTCTACAGGAACAACCATGCCCTTTAAAGAAAAAATAAACTAAATTACATTTATTTGTTTATTTATATACATGTTTTCTCTGTGTGTATCTGTTTCTCTGTCTCTCTCTTTGTATGTATGAGAGAGAGAGAGGAGAGAGAGAGGAGAGAGAAAGGAGAGAGAGAAGAGAGAGAGAGAGGAGAGAGAGAGGAGAGAGAAAGGAGAGAGAGAAGAGAGAGAGAGAGAGAGAGAGAGAGAGAGAGAGAGAGAGAGAGAGAGAAGGAGAGAGAGAGATCTATGTAGGTCAGAGGACAACCTTCCAGGAGTTGGTTCTTTGTCCATCATGTGGGAACTAAGGATTTAGCTTAGGTCATCAGGCTTAGTATCAATCACCTATATCCACTGAACCATCTTGTCTATCCCATACCTTTTCTATAAACAAAGAACTTTCTGAAAATATCTATATCAGTATTGTGGCTGCTTTATGAAAATTACTATATAAGGCATTGGCCAATTCTGCTTTTAACACAGCTATAAATAGCCAACAGATATTAGAGAGACTGTGATACGTACTGCCCCTTAGAGAAAAATAACAGAAATTAGGTTGTAGAACCATTTAATTAGGCCTTTATCCCTGTGTCCTCTCCACTTTGTGCATAGAAACTACTTACATTGGACCAAAGGTCATCTCTTAATTAGTAGGTAGCCAGACAGAGAAAAGTAATAACTCCGGGAGACATTCTGAAAGAACCAGGTAACAAAATAGCAGCTAATCTCTTAATTGCAAATTTTTATTATTCCCTGCTCTTACATTTAGAGCAAATTCAGATGCATCCTCCATGGCTAACTAGTAGTGACTATGGGAAGCTAAGCAGCTCTTTGCAAATAACGTACGTTTAAAATTCGTTACTTGAAACTACAGCTTTTGTCCTTAATGAAATGTTAACTTGTGGAGGGGCTTGGTTCTTTTAAAGTAATGGATATTAGAGAAGAAGAAAAGGGGTTTGGGTATTTGGATATTTGGCAGTTTCTTTAGGTTTTGAATCTGGACAGAAGCATGCCGCCCCGGCTTCCTCCGTAGAGTGCTAAGGACAATGGAGTCCTGGAGGTATGGCCATCCTGTCAACCTGCTTTGTTTTCAGAGCATGTCTTGTTTCTTCCAGGGTTCCTCTACCCGCCAACATCCACCCTCCTAAATTATGTGCTCTCTCCCACCTTACTAAGCCAGACCCTTCAATAAGATTAGATATTTAGGCCGGGCGTGGTGGCGCACGCCTTTAATCCCAGCACTCTGGAGGCAGAGGCAGGCGAATTTCTGAGCTCGAGGTCTACAGAGTGAGTTCCAGGACAGCCAGGCCTATACAAAAAAAAAAAAAGAAGATATTTAAGAGAAGAGACTCCCTGTGATGAATTTCCTTACATATCTAAAACATAACCTCAATCCTGTAAGGCAAATATTGTAGAGGCCTCCTCGAAGACCACAACTATAGCACACACCAAGGTCCCATACCAAGTAGTATAGTTACTCATTTCAGAAGCAAAATCTGTGAGGCTAAATCCCAGTGGGACCCAGCTATACTGTACAATACCTTGGCACACTAGGCTCATGTTCTCTAAGTATTCAGTCAAACTACCTTGGACAAAAACTGCCCATGTATTTTGAACCCCACAGCTACAACACAGAAATCTAGAATTAATCTCCTTGCCCAGGCCTGCTATGTAGTATGCTGTGTTGCTTAAGAGTTCATCTCTACCTCATTACGTCTTTATTTTCTCACACTCAATGCATTAAAAAATATGTAGAAAAGAATGAGCGTTCCCTTCACTCTCCCGGCATTAAGACCTTTGTCAGTATTTCATTGTATTCAGCTACTCAGCCAATACTTGTCTGCTTTGTTACCCATGTTTTCTTACATTTGTTTGCATATATATGGTTAGGGTAGCATTCACATATGAGGAAGAGCATGCACCTTTTCTTCTTTCTGGAATTGTGTGCTCCCACTTAGACATTACAAGTCCATCTCCTCCAAAGGTTTGAGTTTCGGTGTCCTTTAGAACTGAATTATATTACATCTCACAGATGCACCAAATTTCCATTATCTACTCATCTCTGTTGATGGAAGACTGGGTTGTCTAAGAACTTTATTCCATAGCAAAGCTTGAAAAGGTAAACAAAAGCAAAACAAAACACTAAGCTACTTCGTGTGCATTTCCTGGTTTCCTTGTCTTCCCTGTAGGTTGCTAGTTGCTCCTAGAGAACCCAAAGATCTCCAATATCTTCCAGTCCTAAGACTGGTGTTAGTTGAATAACTACAATGCTTGTTCCAGTTTTAATAATAAAAACCATCAAATGTTATTCACCATGATCCCTACTCTTTATTGTTCCCGGCCTGGAAAGCCGGCTCTGGTGGGGTGGCAAGACCAGGTATTCTTCTTTTCCCCCATCACTTTTCTTGTCTACTTCCTCTCCCCTCTCCCTTCTCTACAACTTCTTTTGCATTTACATAAGACATCCCCTAGCCTACAGGACAGCAAGTTTGAGGTGGAGACAGGAGAACAGCCCTGGGGCAGGAGAAGTCTCACTTGTATGGTGCAGGGAGCTTTTGATCAGGGTCTTTCGGTTCACTGTCAAGAACCTACCTGGCAAAAATGTCTGCTTCTCTGTCCCGTTTCTGCCTTGATGCTATCTGTGGAGTCTGCTAGTCCTGAAACTCACTGAATACTTTCCTGAATTCCTGTTCCCCTTCCAAGTGACTCTTGCTCCTTAGGGTAAATGTGATAGACCTATACATTAGCTTGCTGTCTATATCACTAAGGATCATTTTAACCTATATGAAACCCAATATAGCATAGTAGGTAATAAAAAGAAACCTGGATTTGAATTGCTTTTTCTCTACAACCCTATGAGACTGAAAAGATATTTATTAACTTCTTTATGTTACTGTTTTATCTCCTTTCAGGCGTAATAAACACAGGGACTGTTTTACAGCATTGGTGAAAACAATAAATGATATAATTCGGGTAAAATTGTTAGCATGAGTCCTAACAAATACCACCAACTTAATTTTATCTGTCAATAAAAATCATCGAACTAATCAGGCTTTTAGTTTCTGGGACGCAAGCTGCGATCCCAAGTGTCACATCACTTTGAGGGAGTTATTAGCCTTCAATTAGTTGGCGTTTCAGACAGCTGGCAACAGCTGCCTGCATGAGATGCAGGGGATAAGTGCAGAGACAGGAAGCTGGGAGCCATATGTCCTCCACTCTACCTCCCTTGCAATCACTCACGGTTTTCTAATTTTCTCCGACCTGAAGAGGACACATGGGGTGAGTTTCTTGCCCCATGCCTTGCCTTCAAGTTCATTCAAAGAGGAACAAACACCAGAATCTCCAATGAGGAGAACAGATGTCTTTCTTTCTCCTCTTGTCTAAGTTTACACCAATTGCTGCTCAATTGAAATAACACATTTGTTTTTTAATCCTTGATATTCTCCCTTGGAATGTTTCTACAGGCCCGTGAAGAGTCACAGTATCCAGGGGCTCTTATTTAAAGATACGAAATGAGTACCTCATTTCATTTCTAGGTAGGCTTCTGAAATTTAGTGTTGACAATAGCAATCCCTCTTGATTTTACCTGGGCAGTGGTCCAGACCCAATCTTATAGTAAACCTACTGTCGCTTCTTACTTTGTTTTAGAGCCACTAGTGTGGTATGGATGACTGCAGAGGCTGAGAACAACCTTTGGTGTCAATATTCACTTATTGTTTTGGATTTCTTAAAAAGTGAAAGCCTGTCTTCAAGTCAAAATTTTGAAGACTGTAAGGAATATGCCAGTGCCAGGAGGTTGAGTTCATCATAGAAAAGATACTGAGTAACAACCTTAAGAGAGTCTGCTTGGAGCCCGTGTGGTGGCGCATGCCTTTAATCCCAGCACTAGGGAGGCAGAGGCAGGCAGATTTCTGAGTTCGAGGCCAGCCTGGTCTACAAAGTGAGTTCCAGGAGCTATACAGAGAAACCCTGTCTCAAAAAAAACCAAACCAAACCAAACCAAAACAAAAAAACAAAAACCAGAGAGAGAGAGAGAGAGAGAGAGAGAGAGAGAGAGAGAGAGAGAGAGAGAGACTGCTTGATCTAAGCCGTTCTGAATGGTGTGAGGAGGAATCTCAGGGTTGTTTTGATTCGTATGTCTCTAATGACTAAGGATGTTGCACATTTCTTTTTTGTTGTTTTTTATTAGATATTTTCTTTATTTACATTTCAAATGTTATCCTCTTTCCTGGTTCCGCCTCTGAAAATCCCCTACCCCATTCCCCCTCCCCCTGCTCCTCAACCCTCCCACTCCCATTCCTGGTCCTGGCATTCCCTATACTGGGGCATAGATCCTTCACAGGACCTAGGGCCTCTCCTCCTTGATGACTGACTAGGCCATCCTCTGCTACATATTCAGCTACTGGTTAGTTCATATTGATGCTGAAGGAGTTTGAAGCTCGATAGGATGAACATTTCTTTGCATGCTTCTAAGCCATTCAGTTTTCCTCAGTTGAAAATTCTTTGTTTAGCTCTCTACTCCATTTTTTAATAGGGTTATTTGTTTCTCTGGTGTCTATCTTCTTGAGCTCTTTGTGTATACTGGATATTAGACCTCTATGGGATGTAGGGTTGGTAAAGATTGCTTCCCAATCTGTTGGTTGCTTCTTTGTCCTATTGATAGTGTCCTTTGATTATAGAAGCTTTGCAATTTTATGAGGTCTTGTTTGTCAATTGAATGGCTAAGATAAAAAGCTCAGGTAACAGCAGATACTGGCAAGGATGTGGAGAAAGAGGTACACTCTTGCATTGTTGATGGGATTGCAAGCTGGTACAACCACTCTGGAAATCAGTTTGACAGTTCCTTGGAAAATTGGACATAGTACTATCTGAGGACCCAGCAATACCACTCCTGGGCATATACCTAGAAGATGTTCCAACATGTAATAAGAAAACATGCTCTACTATGTTCATAGCAGCCTTATTTATAATAGCCAGGAACTGGAAAGAACACAGATGTCACTCAACAGAGAGATGGTTACATAAAATGTGGTACATTTCCAGAATGGAGTACTACTCATCTATTAAAAATAATGAATTCATGAAATTCTTAGGGAAATGGATGGAACTAGAAAGTATCATTCTGAGTGAGGTAATCCAATCACAAAAGAACATTCATGGTATGTACTCACTGATAAGTGGATATTAACCTAGAAACTTGGAATACCCAAGATACAATTCTCAGACCACATGAAGCTCAAGATGAAGGAAGACCAAGATGTGGATACTTTGATCCTTCTTAGAAGGGGGAACAAAATACCCATGGGAAGAGATACAGAGACAAAGTGTGGAGCAGAGACTGCCCACCTGTGGATCCATCCCATATACAATCACAAAACCCAGACATTATAGTGGATGCCAACAAGTGCTTGCTGACAGGAGCCTGATATAGCTGTCTCCTAAGGGGCTCTGCCAGTGCCTGAGAAATACAGAGATGGATGCTCTCAGCCAACCATTAGACTGAGAACAGGGTCCCCAATGGAGGGGCTAGAGAAAGTACCCAAGGAGCTTAAGGGGTGTTCAGCCCCATAGGAAGAACAACAATATAAACCAACCAGTACCCCCAAAGCTCACAAGGACTAAGCCACCAACCAATGAGTACACATTGAGGGACCCATGGCTCCAGCTGCCTATGTAGCAGAGGATGGTCTAGTCGGTCATCAATGGGAGGAGAGGCCCTTTGTCCTCTGAAGGCTCGATGCCCTGGTTCAGGGGAAATGCCAGGACCAGAAAGCAGGTTGGTGAGCACAGGGAGGGGAAATGGGCTAGGGGGTTTTCAGAGGAGAAACCAGGAAAGAGGATGACATTTGAAATGTAAATAAAGAAAATATCTAGTTTTTTAAAAAAAGAGTCTGTTTAAGAGAAGATGGACAGATGAGCTGTAGTTTTAACTTCTTGGTACTAAAGTTTCTGGATCAAAGTACCCAAAAGGAATATATAAGTTTATCTGTAACTATCTATATAATAAATTGCTTGGTATTTGATTTTCGGTAGACAGCATCAAGAGTGGCTACATCTTCACAGGTTTCATGTAAGGCAAAGAAAGAAGAAAACAGAGAATAGAAGACATTGAATCAAGTTAGTAACCAATATTAATCAGAAATTCACTCTCTGACCTTTAAGTTGAACATATCAAAATTAAACAAATTTCAATCTAATGTCCCATTAACTATTTATGCTGAGCTTGTGATACATTTTCATTATGACATCCTAACATATCTTAAGGAACTTACTATTTTCATCCTTCCTGTCATAGTGAACACTCACCTTTGTGTGGACACTGCTGACAAATTTCTAACACTTAGATTCCTTTTAGGAAATGTGAACCTATTTATGATGCATGATGATGGCTCATTTTACATCCAATAAGTATTTATGGATTGCTACTCTGTTTCAAAGATGGATCTATGTGAGAGAGCAATGAGAAGGTATTTCTCAGGGGACATCTGTCTGTTATCAAACAAATAACAAAAGTAGAATTTTAAGTAGTTATTTTGTGTTGCAAGAGTTATATTGTAGACCACATAGATGGATCAGCAGGTAACAGCACTGTCTACATAAGCACGAGGATCTGGATTCGGATCCTTAGCTCCCATGTAAAATCTGGACCTGGTTGTGGCTATCTTTAATTCCTGTTTGGTGGGAGAAGAGACAGGAGGATGTTAAGGATTGACATCTATCTAGTCCTGCCAAAAATAGAGAGACCCAGTCTTCAGTGAACAGTTTGGAGACTGAGAGAGCAGGACACCAAATGCCTCTGTCCCCTTTACCAGTAGGCACATGGCATGCACACACACACACACACACACACACACACACACACACACTAGCATAAACCTTTTGTATATATTACCAAGACAAGTTTTTAATGCTCATCTTATTCATGAGCCCAATTCCTAAAATGTAATAATTAATGTGTATTGTTTCTCTATGCCTATCTATATGTCAACAGAGAAACTCACAGAGAAATATGCACGTGTGTCATTTTATACACCCACATACATATGTATATGTGAATATATGTGTATATGTATACATTCATATACATATGAATGACAGATTAAAAATAAAACTTGTGAAGTTTATTTGTAGCTTCAGAATATTAAAAGTACTGTTTTGGTAGCTTGTGGTTTAGTTGTTTATTTCTAGAGGCCAAAACAGAAGACATAGAGAGCTAATTCATCCACTTTGTGGAAAACATGTAACTAAAAGACAAAACAATGTTTTCTATTAGTTGACAGCACGACGCTCTAGTCAGCTGTAACATGATTTTAATTGAAAAAATCCATGTTTATCAAAATCATGTTAGAAAGTTTTATGTGAGTGATAAATGCATTTATTTGATATAGTTAGCATAGGCATGAAGAAGTACAACCATGACAGGGATGTTGTTCTTAGAGTTAAATCCTGGACCTGACTTCCCCAAAGCTAGGAGATATTGGAAAAGTTACTTAAGTTGCCTTGCCTGTGTTTTTCACAATTGAATAAGGATGGCAGTTACTATAGTGCTACCCAGCTCCATGCAACCACTGTGAAGACTAGTAATCACTTCTGCTAAGATGCTTCACTGTATAAGAGGCATATTGACGGTGCTGAATGTATTGGCTGTGAGTTTTGACACCACCTACAACAGAAGTGAAGGTAGAAGTGTAAGGCAAGCAACCCCATTTGGAGTAACAGCAGGATAGAAGAGGTGAGCATTGTGTGCTGGAGGATACCAATGAGGAACAGAAGAGAGAGAATCCAAAGCCTCTCCTTAAGTTCTCTGTAGACAAGCCAAGGGAAACGGGATAATGTTGCCTTATGAGAGGATTACAGTCGATTTGCAGAAGTGCCTCAGGTATAATAGTCCACACGAATAAGCTCTGGCAATTAATGATGAAAGAGAGCCCCTAAATAATTAAACACTGATTTTGAACTAAGTGATAGCAATTATGTAAAGGAGCATATCAGTCTTGCCATGGTGGCTCCAGCAGGGAAATACTTATCTCCCAAAAACATTTTTTTTCTTCCCTTTCCAGAAACAGGATGTGACTGGATATTCTCCAGAATGACAAATCATATGTTCTTATTTCACTGCTATTGATCTATGCCTTGAACACAAAGTTTAGCTTTGTGTGCATTTTATCATTTAATTGAAACTCAAAATAGTACAAGTGTCTTACACATGCTTCTAACATTTTGAAGCCCAAATAGGGAGATGATATTTTGCGAGTCTATGTTTTCATGTCACAAAGACCTAAACCAACTGCAGCAAGATAACATGACTTTTAATTTAACAGTGTATTCCAAGGGATTTAAATATATTAGATGCCAAATATAGTTTCCAAAGGAAAGGTTGTGTCATTGAATCTGAAGGTATTGGAGAAGAGATCTGTACTTTTCACAACTACCTCCAGAACTCATTGAGTCAATCAAATAATAATTTTTAAAAAATCATTTCCTATAAGATTTATTTCTCTTTCAGTGGTAAAAAATTGTCTATTATGATATTATAATTTGGTTACCTGTTTTCTTTCAGTATCAGAATATGAATTCTTCAGATCAATGATCTTGTGCTAACCAATTTTGATTTTTTAATTACCTTACCAAAATTATATCTACATTCCCCAATTCTAAATCTGGGGACTTTTATTTCTCCCACCCCCTCACTTTTCATCAGCTTTCATTATCATCCTAGGTATAAGACTATGAGATCAGAAAAGGTATACTTTTCAAGTCTAGATGCCTCAACATAGTCAAAGGTCAAGAGCCTGTAGGGATTTAGGGTAGAGACCCAGAGGTATATTGGCAGAGCTGTGAGAAGAAGTATGTCTCTGATTCTTGTGCACACTCTTGTGACTCTTTTCCATCTGTTAGGTTGCCTTCTCCAACTTTGACATGATGGTGTTTTTTGTTTTTAATTTTTAAAATCTTGTTATATTTTATTTTGTCATGTTTGGTTGTGGTCTCTCAGAATTCCATTCTTTTTGGATGAGAGACACAAAGAGAGTGGATCTGGATAGGGAGGAAAGGTGAAGAAGAATTGGGAGGAGTACAGGGAGGGGAAACTATAATCGAGATAGATTGTATGGGGAAAATCTATCTTCAATAAAAGAGGAATAAAGGAAAAATACTACTAAAATCTTGACTGTTTTTAATGCCCTAATAATAATTCAATTCTGAATAAATTAGGGGGATGGAAAGACTGCCAGTCCATCAAGACAAGCTAATTTCTGATTATTTAAGTATAATGGGAGGCAAATAGACAGTAACAAGGATACCATCTGGCAATTTCTAGAATTCCATTCCTAGGTCCCAGAGAAGCCCAATTTCTAAACACAGAACCACATTAGGAAGAAAACATAGAACATGGTAATAATTTCTCATTTACAAAACACAGTTAGAAAAAAAACTTCAGTTGTTTAATGACTACAACATTTTAAAGGCATGAGAAATTATAGCTCTTTCTCTTCACCCAAGAAACATGGTTCTCCTTTGCTGTTACACACTTTAGTCTCTTGGTTCTTAATTAAGCTACCCATACATAAACTGTATAGTCTGAGATGTTTGACAAGTGCATATGCTTCCAAAGACACAAACACAAAATGATGACTATATCACCACCCCAAAGCTCCTTGTAATCTTTCTTACTCTGCCTCTGCAGGAAATCTGCCTCCAGCTTCTTATGAGAGAGAGAGAGAGAGAGAGAGAGAGAGAGAGAGAGAGAGAGAGAGAGAGAGAGAGAGATTGCATTTCCCAGAGTTGAAGTATATAGAGAATTATGTGACATGCACTCTGTCTGTGCATTCGACCTCTCCTACTCAAAACTTACCCATGTCCCATATGTTTATACTAGTTCTTATGCTCAGTAGTATACTACTGTATAGATAGGTGTTGGCTATTCTTGGTTGTCAACTGAATTATATCTGGAATCAACTAAAACCCAAGCAGCTAGGTATACCTGTGAGAGACTTTTTTTTAAATTAAATCATTTGTGATCTCTTGAGGTGGCCAAGATTCATCTTTAAATTGGATCACACCTTCTGCTGGCAGCCTATTTAAGGGACATGGAAGAAGAAAGCTTTCACTCCTTTCCTGCTTGTTCTTGATCTCTCTGGCAAATCCATTCCCTCATTGGCATTAGAGCCTAATTCTTCAGGATTCTGAAGTATACTGAAGACCACCTGAGCCTTGTCGATGGAACAACTTTTTGGATCTTCCATTGGCAGATTATACTTATATTCAGTCTTAAGTCCTGTTTTTCTAGAGAGCCCTGCCTAATACAAGATAGACCACAGTTTGTGACCTGCTCATCTATTACTGGGAACTTGGTTTATTCTTTTAATCTTTGGGATTTTAGAAATGAAGTTGCAATGAACATCTATATGTCTTACATGCAAGTATATACACGATATAAAGGCCAAAAAAGGTCTTTTTTTGGCAATAAGTGTAAATTAAATAATTTAAGAGTAGAATTAGACATGACTACCAATCTGATAGAATGCTAAATTCAAGAGTGGCCTGAATGGCTGGGAAGACTGCTTACATGGTGAAGTCCTTGATGGGAAAGAATGAAGAGTGGCGTGCAGGATTCAAGCACATACTCCTGGAAGCTCTCTGGCCAGCCAGTTCATTTAAGTTGGTGAATTCTAGTTTCAGTGAGATACCCTTGAAAGATCAATTGGGGGATGATAAAAAAGAAAAACATTTGGTTTGATGTATGGTTTCTACACTCTTAACCATATACACCTGCACATACATGTGCATGAATACACCCATACATGCATAAAAATCAATTGTTGCAATTAATTTTAACTTCTTCATTTTTATCTAACTATAAATTAAAATGAAGTTGTAAGGCATATCACAGATGTCCCTTATACTCATTCAGTAATAGTAATATTTTAAAATTATTGTAATAGATCAAAATGGTAAACTGAAATTCATATGGCTTGCACGACTTTATTGAAATCTAACTTCACTTGTGTTTGTACATAGTCCACTATAGTCTTACTATTTCTGTCGATTCATGGGAACAGAATTTAGTTAGTGTCAAACTTCAGCATAAGGATCCCTTACTGCTCTTACTAGTCACTCTTATTACTTACTAGTCAGAGTCACCCTCTCTCTCCCCACTGCCTAGCCTCTAGGAATTACTGATTTCACCATTTATGATATTGTTATTTCGTCGTCTATTTCATACCTTCAAAAATTCCCATTTATATCTTTCAGTATCCTGTCCTAGGAAACTTCTTTTGTCTCAAATGATTGATATGCTAAAGGCATAAAAGATTCAAGAAGATATTGTGTTAAAGACTTATTTTTATCACTTTAAATTATGTGTGTGCGTGCATGTGAGTGCAAGTAAAAGGAGTTCGATATAGGGTCTCAGATCTCCTGGAGGTGGAGTTCCAGGTAGTTGTGAGACACCCACCGCAGGATCTGGGAGCTGAGCTTGGGTCCTCTACAAGAGCAGCAAGTGCTCTTAACTACTGAGACAACTCTTCAGCTCTTGGCCTGGATATTTTTTATTTATGGAATCTATATGGTTTTCTTGGTGTCTCCTTTATAGTGTTTGAGTGTGGGATGATGGTGTTTTCGTGCACTGTTGGAAACAGTCCTCCATCACTTAATTTTTCTAAATCTGTGCCTTTATAAATCCCAAACTGGAGCATTTTGTTCCATAAAGTAGGCCGTGGCGTGTTGCCTAAAATGCACTTCACTTTAGAGCACAATCTCACCCACACTTACAGCTTGGATGCACATGTAATTATTTCACAAAAATAAAAATATCACTATGTGATATGCTTTGTACTTGGCTAGGAATCAACAATATCTCAGAACCAGCTGCAACACACATTTCCATCCCTTTAAGTAAAACTTACATATGGTGATCAAGAACAACAAAGGGCTAATGCCAAGATTTATCTAACCCAGCAAACCACCTGATGGGGATTAATTTTCAAAACTAATTTCTAATTTTTTTCAAATATGATTAAATAAGAATGTAATTGCTGGGTTCCAGACAACAACACTGTTGATCAGTATTCCCTCCCGGAAATTGATGTATCTCCATACTTTACTCCTCTAGTACCATGAAAGATCAAAGAAATCAAAAGGGAGTTGAAGGGGTCTATCTATACTATGTATCCATGCAAGTATCAATTACACTCATTTAATTATGCAAGTGAAACTTCTGCTGTTGTGTCAAATATCCAAGAGGAATCATTTAAGAGGAAGAAGTTTATATTTGGCTGGTGGCTTTTATCCCTGTTGAACTTGCTGCATTGCTTTGGGCTGTGGTGTGGAGAGACAGAGCATCATGGCAAGGCAGATGTAGAAAAGCAAAGGTATTAATCTTATAGAATCAGAAAAGTGAGAAAGAGGAAAGAGTCAGAAAACAAGGGATCCTTTAATAACATACCACAACGACTTGTCCCCTCCACCAAAACTGTATCTCCACTATCCGGGAACCAACATTCAAATCATGAGCCTGTGTGCGGGGATATTTTGTATTTAGATTTTAATAGAAAATAGAAGGAGGAGAGGAGCAGACAGACCGAAGGAGACACACAGACAGACATACAGAGAGACAGAATCAGACACAGAGAAACAGAGATTGGCTCACATAGTTGTGAATTCTTGGTGAATCTAGAATATGATGGGGGAACAGTTAACCCTAGCCAGGAAAAACCTGAAGTTCTACCCCAAGACAATCTTCTGTGAAGCCAAATGCTGTCTACTATGCAATCAAGGAAGAGCTGATGTTGACTGATGATTATTTGATGTGAACTTGAAAAGAAAGTTGCTAAAACATTATTTCTCTTCTTGGAGGAGGCCACACTAGTTCCATTCAGGTCTATATTTAAGTAAAGTTCACCTATATTATGGAGAGCCACAAATTTAAATGCAGATATCATCCATTAGCAGCTTTATAGAACGCATCCAGAATAATGTTGACCAAATTGTTGATACCATTAACCCAACCATCATGACACATCAATGAATGTTATAAGATGAACTGTCACTATGATATTTATATTTTTCTTAGTGGATAAGTTTCCTGGGGTCATTGTACTGTAAGAACAGCTTATCTTACACAGTATAGAAGGACTTACTGGATATAGCATGTCCACTGGCCATGTATTTTTAACCAATTATCTTGCTCTATCCTGACAATTGCATTGAGGTCTGTCGTTGTTAAACAGATGGATGTCACTTTAAATTCAGGTCTACAAGTATCAACTAGACAATCAAAAATGTCCTAAAATTTTACTTCCTTTGATGTTTGCTCGTGACTGGATTTTAATCACAGACCACTGCAACATCAAATGTGTGAATTCTTCTTTCTTCACAGCAATCAACTCAATGTCAAGCGTATGTTCTATAATTCAATTAAAAATTGACACTATCTGGATGGTGTTGACATAAGATTTTGCAACTTAACTCAGTTCACCAGACTACCAGCATTAGAAATGCAATTGAAAATCCATAGCTTTGTGTGTGTGCATGCATGTTTGCATGCATGTACGTGTATGTGTGTGCCAAAAGTCAATGTTAAGAACCTCATATTCCCTGTACTCCTGACCGGTGGGATTTACAGATACATGCTGCTATGCCCAGCTTTTTATGTGAGTGCTATGAATCTGAACTCAGTTCTCAGGGCTTTTGTGATAAGCAACAATTAACTACCTCTTCAGAGTTGATAGTTTCACATGATAACTCACAAAATTCAGAGAAATAGAGGTCTTATAATTATTGGCTTCTTATAAAGGTTGCAACTCCGATTCAGTCAAATGCAAGCGACATATAGAGCAAGGTACAGGTGAAAAAGCATGGGACTTTCATGCTCTGTTGGTGAGCTACTCTGCAGGACTTGATGCATTCACTACCAAAGAAAATCCCTGAAACCAACTGTTAGTCCTTAAAGTTTCCTAGCATGTGCAGGACTGATGACATCACTGGGTGTTGTTTAGTGATTCTATCTCTAGGCTCCAGTCACTTTCCTCTCTCTGAAGGTCAGGGATGGAGCTCAAAGTTTCCACCCTTTAATAGATTGTGCCTAAGTCTTCTCGTGATAAGCCTCTTTTCTATAACTGTCTAAGTCACCCACCCTTATGACTCTAGAAAGCTCAAATTTCTTAAAACTTGTGTCACATGACTTGCAACTAGGGATGGATATTATTGACAAAAGGGTTATTCTCTATTACCTGTTACTCAAGAGATTACAAGAAGTTTGGAACTCCTTAGCTGGAAGTTATGTCCGGAGATTTCACCATGGCTGAATTCTGATGAAAGGGTTATTTCAGTTTTTAGTATGAGGTTTCCGTAAACTTATCCCAAGGATATTAGTCTTATCCACNTGCAACTAGGGATGGATATTATTGACAAAAGGGTTATTCTCTATTACCTGTTACTCAAGAGATTACAAGAAGTTTGGAACTCCTTAGCTGGAAGTTATGTCCGGAGATTTCACCATGGCTGAATTCTGATGAAAGGGTTATTTCAGTTTTTAGTATGAGGTTTCCGTAAACTTATCCCAAGGATATTAGTCTTATCCACGCAAGACATCTTTGTCTGCTGGGGAGAGAGTGAGTTTTATTCAGGGCTGTGGGCTACACATGCTCCAGTAAATAGTACCTCATCCACACATATGTGGGAAACACTAAGTGGATTTGGTGGGTATTAAGACATGGGTCCAGGAGAGCACATGAAGCTTGGAGGAAAACTCCAAGTGGGGGCATAAAGGAAGAATTGGAAAGAAGAAAGGGGGTGGAACTGATTTAAACATATTATATGTAATCACAAGTATTAAATCATACATATCTGTGCAGGTGCGCATGCCTGCATACACATACAGAGGCTAGAAGAAGATACAGAGTGTCTTCTTCCATCAGTCTCCCTCACTCCTTTTAGACTAGGTCTCTCACTGAATTTGAACTAGATTGGCAGCTTTCAAGACTCAGAGTCCTGCTGTCTCTCTTCTCCCCCACACTCACACTATAGCATTGTAGACCCTCAGACTGCACACTGGTGCTGAGGATAAGTACCAAGGGCTCTCATCCACCAAAGCACCTCCACAGACCTTTATTTTTAAAATGAAATCACTCAACAGGATTTGGGATGCCTTAAGAGGCATGGCATATTTTTTAAACTATGTAATGTTATTTTAAAAATGCATTTCTTATTTTTAATTTGTTATGGCTAATTAAAAAAAATCATTCCATTAGGATAGAGGGGTAGTTTAGTGCTAGAGGCACAACACTCACCAAGAAAACTGTTTATTCATCCAGTCATTCTAAGTCTTACTCATAACTTCCATCTATTGTTATGATTTATTATTTAAGATAATATATCTATATATGTATACATACATACATATATTCTTTGAAAAACTGATATCTCAAAGTGTACATTTTTCATTAATCATTGTAAAAATGTAGGAACTTCAATGATTCCTAAACATTTAGTGAAAACAGAAGACATGTTTTCCTTCCAGTGTTGTCTGAGTTTGAGCTCATCTTACTAATATGCATGGAAATAACAATTAGTTTCGATAAGGCAGAAGACTTCATTGCTGAAACGCTTCTCATTTGCATGCTAGGTATCCTCATTTCATAAACTTTTAAATTGAGAACATATAATAATAATATGTTAAAATTTAAATAATGAATTTTTCAAATGCATGTGGCTGATTATTTTTTGGAATAATTTTTATTCTTTATTCTCGCCCCTTAAAACAAGACACTGATTGAAAACTTACAGCTATCTGCAATCTGAGTACAAAAGAATAAACACTCCCCAGTAATTGGCATCAAACAGGCCAAGACCAGACACCTGAATCCTTGTTTCCTCCAGAGGTTGTTTATTTTCCATCATTGTCACCAAGAACTGTCACCTATTAAATGCACACAATGGGAGACTTGGGAATCATCAGAGCATGAAGAAGTATTTTCATAGCTGCAGAAATAGAATTAATTGTGGCTCTGATATATTCTATTGAAGAAAAGGCCCATAAAGATATTCCTTCATAGTAGAAACATTTCTAGCATTTCCTCATTTCCTCTCCATTCTTACACACTGGAACTCTTTCCCCTCATACGATCTTAAAATCTGGATGTTTATTTTGCAATATTTCCAAGGTAGAATTTTTAACCTTTGAATATGTCTATTTAACTTATATTTAGAGATTTGCTAGTAGCAATCTATGTGTCACTCAGGAGCTTGTTAAACATATAGATTCTCAGACTCTACCTCCATATATTGAACTGGAATTTCTCCTTAATGGATTCCCAGGGGAGTCACATGCACAATGAGAATTGAGAAACACTGTATGAGATCCTTGACACTGATGGTCCATCAGATAATGACTTATAAGGTCAAGAGCATTTATAAACTGTGTGGGGTCAGGTACAAGACATTGAGGGCTTAGGTTGATGAGGAAAAATGAAGAGCTCAAGTCTCCTCAGTTGTCCTCTTATAGGAGACAAATGCTCATGTTTCTACTTATATGTCTTTGGAACACTGCTACAATCCAGGAAATGCCAGACTTTGCCTCCAGGCCTTGGGATACTTCAGTTCTCCTACAGTCACTTATAATTTGGCTGATCATCTCCTAACAGGTAGATACATTATTTGAAGACACTGTTTATAAAAATTCTCTACCTGACAGTTTTATTCAGAGTAGACCCTGATTAATACCCACTGAAAGGCAGAAAAGACAAGCTTAGGAAGGCTGGAAGCCTGAGAGGGAAAGGTTATGGAAAGTTGGTTCTAGACAGAGAACTTTATAAAACTGCAGGTCAAGATAACTCTTAAAATGACCATAGAGAATACCCAAATACTCTAGAAGCAGCATGCTTTTATGTGGCATGCTATTTTCTCTATACTGATCCTATGAGATTGTTATGTTAACTTAAAGAGGTGTTCAAGGCAGATTCTAGAGCATCTCAAACAATCCTGAAATAGAGCTGATAGAAGATGGTGTAATCTAGGAATCTTCTAGCAGGTGCTTGCTGTCCCACCCTTCATCCTGACATTGAGCTCTAGCTGTGCACCATGGGAAAGGACTCCTACTTCCAGCAGCAACACCATAAACCTCTCATGTTCATCGTGCTGTTAAGAAGCTCTGTACTTTCCTATACTTACTACTGGAAGATGGAGACTGTGCCTCTTTGATTTTATTGTTGTTTGTGTGTGTGTGTGTGTGTGTGTGCATGTGTGTGTGTGTGTGTGTACATGTGTGCATGAGCAAGCAAGTGTATGAGGCCACGACCAACACTGAGCACCTTCTTTTATTATATTCACCTAATTTTTAAATATTTTATTTTCATATATATATATATGTGTGTGTGTGTGTGTGTGTGTGTGTGTGTGTGTGTGTGTGTTGATGCAGTGGTTAAGATGTTAAAAACAANTCCCTGTTGAGAACATTCTGGAAATTTACCCTGTTATCTCAGTAATTGTCATCATATTAAGGCGTTACTCACACTTTTGATCAATGTGTCATTTGCTTCTCAGGGCATGACAAACTGCTAAAAGGAAAGGCCACAGGGCAGAAGGCTGTGAGCTCCTCGGAGGCTTCCCTGAATGTGGGTGCAGACCTGTTAATTGAGGGTCTACACTATAATAATTTCCACAATCTACCCATTTGCTTACTTCAATTTCCATTCAGCCTTTAGTTCTCTAGTGGGTCACATGGGCTAAGTATCACATTTAATTAAAAGCCTTACTTATCAAGGTAAAATATCCCGTCTAGAGAGTTAGCTCCACTGGTAAAGTGTTTGCTCATAGCCATGAGGGCCTGAGTTAGATCCCCAGAACTGACATTAAAATGCCAAGGATGGTGTTGTGTGTACCCAGCAGTAAGACAGTAGAGACAGGAAGGTCTTTTGGACTCAATCTAGCCTAATTGGTGAGTTAGGCTAATGAGAGACCGCATGTCAAATGAAGTGGGACAACATTCCCGAGGAGACCACCAGAGGCTGATCTCTGTCCTCCACATGCATGCCTATATATGAGCATATACATACACACCAGCACTTACATACACACACACACACACACACACACACACACACACAGAGAGAGAGAGAGAGAAAGAGAGAGAGAGAGAGAGAGAGAGAGAGAGAGAGGTGATTACATTTCTAATATATTTCCTATGATGTGCTAGTATATTGTTACCTAGAGTTCTACACAGAGAGAAAACTATTAGGTCTAGAAAGATGATGTATCATAAAGTACAGGGTCACAGCAGGAGATAGCTGAGATTTCTGCAGATTGTACTTGGACTCCTAACAAAGCCAGCAAGGTAGTCCAAGTACTTGAGATGCAAAGAGTGAATACTAGTCTAGGTTTGAGGAACTGAGAACCAAGAAGTCTACCACATACTGGTGCTGTGGGTATATTTAATAATGTTACCTCAGAAGTGATTCCTATAAAAATTTCTAACCATGTTCTTGATTGTTTTCAATTTTATTAAATAAAATAGACAAGAATTTGACTTGAGTTATTTCTTGTTTTTAGAAGTTTACATTTTTTGTTTTTTGTTTGTTTGTTTGTTTGTTTGTTTGTTTGTTTTTCGAGACAAGGTTTCTCTGTGTAGCCCTGGCTATCCTGGAACTCTGTGGACCAGGCTGGCCTCGAACTCAGAAATCCTTCTGCTTCTGCTCCCCAAGTGCTGGGATTAAGGGCATGTGCCACCTCTGCCTGGCAAAAGAAGTTTACATTATATTTATCACTGAAAAACTAATTTTGTGGGTTTGGACAATGAAAGTATAAATGTGATAGATGGCTAAAATTGAGCTATAGCAGAATAGGAAGACAACAAAAGACAGCAATTAAGACACACACACACACACACACACACACACACACACACACACAGAGAGAGAGAGAGAGAGAGAGAGAGAGAGAGAGAGAGAAAACAATGAGTAGGGTTGAGTGTTTTGGGAGGGTGAATATTCAATAGTTGGTAATTGACTGTTTACTGGGAATGAGAAATAAGTCAAGAAAGAGTCTTAACACTTAAATGTGGCTGGGCCATACTGTCATCTAGAGATAAATGAATTATAATAAATTAAAGATAAACATGAGAAATACAATTTGCTGAATCAGCATGTAGCCGGGTGTGTAACTTTTCAAGTTGATATAGAGATAGTACTTTAGCACATCTGAATGGCTCACCTTTTCCATGCATGAAGTTTCATTGAGATTTCCAAGCATCAAGTTCTAAATGTTACTAGGAATCAGAGTCAACAGGAGGCCTGAGTGTGAACAGACAATGAAGCAGAAGTACTGAGAGAGGAAGGTGCAAAGGACACCAAGAATCCAGAGCAGAAAGGTTTTTAAGATAGAAGATTATACTTTCAGCAGACCTCTCATAAACTGAGACTGAATTTGGCAACAGAAGGCTCAAAGATTATTAGTGCCTTAAGCAAATAAATGCTGCTAGCAGGCAAAGGTTAAGGCCAGAACAGAACCACATTATTGTTCATTGAGCAGGTGAAAGCCCAACCCATAATGTACTTGATATGATGGCAGATGTCTGCAATCTCAGCATTTTGGCCATGGAGGCATGAGGAACACGATTTCAAGGTCATCTTCAGTTGCATAGGGAGCTTAAAGAGTGCCAGACCAGCCAGGCTACATAAGACTGTGGATCAACCAATCAAATCAATACTAGAAACAATAACAACTATAACCAAAGCCTGCCATGATGTATCTAACACTTCATATCTATTCCATGTTCCACTTGTAGTGGGTATGGAAAATGGTACAATTGCTTTAGATAATAGCCCTACAGATTCTCACACGCTAACTCTGAGAGCTATCCTAGCATTCCACACTTCTACTACTAAAAATAGATAAGAGAGGAACACAAACTAAAATTTTTGTAACAAAATTCATATTTTCATTGCTCATAACAGCCAAAAACTATCAAGCAATGGGTGGATAAACTATGTGTGGCAAATCCATGTAGTGGAATATTTTATTCAGTTGTAAAATGGAGTGATGTTATGCTATAAATGAACCACTTATACTAAATGTATCTATAGTATCCATGAATAAATAATATATGATCCTATTTATGTAAAATATTTAAAAGAGACATTAGTGGTTAAAAAGTAAATGAATGCTTTGCTGAGGTGAAAGGAGTAGGGGAAGAAGACATGGTAGAGAATGAGAGGTGACAGCCAAAAGGTATAAAATTATTTGAGAGAAATAAATACTCAAAACTTAATTTTAGCTATGTAACATATTATCAGAACTTAGTTCACACTTTTTTTGAGACAAGGTTTCTCTGTGTAGTCCTGGCTGTCCTGGAACTCACTTTGTAGACCAGGCTGGCCTCAAACTCAGAACTAGGAAATCTGCCTGCCTCTGTCTCCCAAGTGCTGGGATGAAAGGCATGTGCCACCACCGCCTGGCTTAGTTCACACTTTTGAATTGTGTACTTTAAAAAGATAAATTGTATGATCTATGAGCTTTATCTCAATCAATCTGTGAGGAAGCAAAGTAAAATTGGCTGTTAAAGTCTAACCATGAGGAACTTTATGTACAGATAACTATATTTAGGTAGACAGAAGGAAAGGAAGGGAATAGAGGGAAGGAAAGAAGGGAGGTTGGGAGCGAGAGAGGCAGGACAAAGGGGAGGGACGAGTAAAGAGGAAAGGATGGAGGGAAGAAGACAGCAAAGGCATCCTATGGGATTTAATACACTCAATTTGGATGAGAGCAAGAAGGGTAAATGTAAGGGCAAACATCCCAAAGTAAGATGACATTTTCCTTTTTGATAATGTGTTTAAGGATGCTTGCTGTATTAGTAAAACAAGCAAACACAACTGTATTGACTGGTTCTTTTCAGTGAATAGAGGTAATATTGGGTCAGAAAGAAAAGATGATAAATATCATCCACTGAAGTCATGTACAACACTTTGAGTTTATGAACCAAGAGAAAGAGTTTACAACAGAAGAGAGAGCCCTTGGAAGACAGTCAGGTTCTGAATCTGGTTGAACTTGCAAATGTATTTCTCGTATTGAAGTCTCTGTGATGTTGGATCAATCACATGTAGTAGAAGCACCAACAATGTACTTTATAAAACAACAAACAAAGGCAGGTATCAACTTGACAGGAATTCAAGTTGCGGAAATATACATCGACTTGCACAAATAATTGAAACACTCAATATCCACTTTGGTAAATTATCATTGGAAGGGATGATTTATGAAGCTGGCTTTAGTACTGAGTACTGAGGTGTGTAAATGCCATTGTTATTATGAGTTCTGTACCGCTATGAGTTGGGAGTGACAGTCACTCTACGTGGTCTCCTTGAGTCAACATGACCCTCCAAACTGAAAATGTCAAGGCACAATCCTAAGAAGCCACATCGTAGGCCCACAGAGCCGATAAACATGTTTACAGGAAGTGTGACTTAGCTACAGTGTGGGAGCTAAGGAGAACATTTTCTCCCCTCTTAACTATTAGCCTATCAGTAACACCTCCATGACTAAGTGATGCTGCAAGAAGAATTGAATTTCAGAAGGATGCTCACAGTCAGCTATTAGATGGAACACAGGACTCCCAAGGAAGGAGCTAGAGAAAGTACCCAAGGAGCTGAAGGGGTCTGCAACCCTATAGGTGGAAGAATAACATGAACTAACTAGTTCCCCCTGTGCTCATGTCTCTAGCTGCATATATGGAAGAAGATGGCCTAGTTGGCCATCATTGGGAAGAGAGGCCCCTTGGTCATGCAGACTTTATATGCCCCAGTACAGGGGAACGCCAGGGCCATTATGTGGGAGCGGGTGGGTAGGGGAGCAGGACAGGGATGGGGGAGGGTATGGGGAAATTTCTGGATAACACTTGAAATGTAAATGAAGAAAATATCTAATAAAGAGAAAAAAAAAGATTTAACATATACTAGAAAATTTGGGAGATCAGCTTATTTGGTTCTATAAAATCAAACAACAGTTTATTAGCCCTTTGATATTCAATAAGTAATTGCAAGTATGTAAGGGAAGTCCTTGGAATTTCTGGCAGCAGTGGGCTAAAACTGAAATCAACAACAGGAGGAGTCGGTACCCATGTTCCTTGGCAACAACTTTTTTATTTATTCAGGCGTGCCATTTAAAAGACTGCTGATTAGGACTAATGGGAAAGGTTTTTTGCAATGCACACATTTTTGGTTCTCACATCATGAATCTGCAGGACCAGGTCAACTTATCATGTGGTTTGATGATTATATTGGGATTATATTGAGATGAGAGAACTAGACCATTTCCTAATGAGAGCTAAATAAATGATTAAAAATATTTAACAAAATAATCATCGACAGTGATTAGAGTTAAATTTGAGAAGGTTGTTCATGTTGTAAATAGAGAAATGTAAAGTTCACAGTCTATGGATTGTTCTTGAGCATTTGACGGAGAAGACATAAGCTTCTAAAATTCTAATTTTTTGTCTGTCTTATATTTATTACAAGGGAAATAATAGACCCTATAATTACATGCCGGATCTGCCTACAGAATGGACAAAAATATTAAAAAATTATATCTGAAAGGGATTTAATATAATAATTAAGACTCAATTCAAAGATCCAGCTTATCAGAAACTGAATAAAGAGAATCTATAAACAGAGATCAAAAGAGAGAAATGTTCAAAGAAATACCATCAATAATATTTTACAAGATAGTACTGTAATAACGTAACTGGTGATACTTGATTTAAGCAAATTATATCACAACATTGAGTAAAGCTGGAGGAGAGATAAAAAATTGACAGTATGGATCCTTTTAAATATATTTTTAAGTAAATGATTCAATTTATTTACATCCCAAATGTTGCCTCCCCTTTTGGTCCCTCCCTCCCAGAGTTCTTCACCACATCCCTCTTCCTCTTCACCTCTGAGAGAATGCTCGCTCCTCTTCTAAACATTCACCTTGCCTGGGGCATCAAGACTCTACAGGATTAGACATATCCTCTCCCACTGAGGCCAGACAAGGGAGTCCTCTGGTTTCATGGTGAACTAAAGGACAATCCAAGAAGAGATGTTCAAATTTAGATGAATGATCCATTTGGAAATAAAAAGATGTTTACTCTTGGATTCTGGCCAAAGGAACAAAGTTCTATTTATATGAGACAAATTCTGGAGTCAATGGACAGCAGAGGTCAGTGAACCTTATAACCTCAAACTGCTACAAGCACAGACACTAAACGTTCTCTATACAAACACAAAGCGATATGTGATGGTTATGTCAATTAGCTTGAGTTCACCTTTCATATCAAATAGTAAAATTATACATCTCACTCTTCCTGCAAATTGGATGTAATTCAGTTATACATTATTATAAATATTTACTCATTATATGTGTGTGTGTCTGTGTTGTGAGACACAGGTATGTATGTCAACCTGGCCTGCATCCTACATAATCATTTACAAACTATTCTATGTCTTTTTGACAAATCAGAAAAACTAAGTTCAAAATATTTCAGGGTGCCATCGTCCGCTCACTCCAATCAAGTTGATTAAATACACAAAACCACATACCTTTTGCTCACTCCTAATTGAAGGGAAAACAAAAACCACATAGCTTAACAATAATTGACATATACACTGTATTGGAAATTATTAACTTGAGTGTAAATGTATTCTTTTGAATGGCATGTTTAATTTAGAAATGAAGTCTTTGGCACTAAGTGGGTTTTGAAATTGAAATAAACACTTGGCCCCCAATCCTTCAATGGAAGAAAGTACAACCCATTCTGTGTTATCAATGAGTCCTGTGACATGGGTCTGTGGCATCAAATCTTAGAATTGTTTTGAAAGAAAACACAATGATTCCCTTATAAGTTTACCAGTTGATGCCTGTCAGAACAAAGGGATATGAAGCTCAGATTTTTCATTGAATATTAGTGTCTGAATCTTTGGGATACAGTACAGTCTTTAAGGAGCAACATTTGTTAGTTTCTGCTTCCCAAGGGCTGACACAATGTGCCCGGTTGCCTCATACTTCTGGGACGTGCATCTCTTGAGGCACTCCTTCTCAATCATGGTGGACTATACCCTCAGAGACACAATAAACCCTGCAATCCTTAACTTGCTCTTGTTAGGTACTTACTTACAACAATGAGGAGAGAAACACAAAGTCCAACCAATTTCACTGGTTTTGATACCAAGTGTTTTTGCAAAGCAGGAAGTAAAGTACCATATTCAATACACGTTACTTGGCCTTTCAAAAGCTATCAATTACACTTGAAATTTGAATTTGCTCTTTAGTTTTTCTTCTTAATTTCTCTGTGTACATATTTAAAATTTTAGTTGACATATTAGGAAGAAATTTGGCAGAGCAATTTATTAGTCTTCAGACAGACTCTAAACCAGACATTCCTTATATGGAAGTCGTGGCCAATATTGCAGCATATCAAAACCTGGCTGCTTTTCCCAACTTCAAACCAGATCATGGTGGTGACTAGAGAGTGTCACCTACAAAAAAGATTTTACATGAGGGCTCACAGTGGTTGATTGGTGGCAGTAAGGAGTGTTTCCAGAGACAAGGAGAAAATCAAGAAGTCTCCCAAACTGTCATTAAGGTCTGATAAAAACCATCTACTGTCACCTCCCTAAGTCAGAAGAAAGTCAGCTCCCTCACGTGGTACTATGCTAACTGGTGGTTGACATCAGGATAGGACAGTTTTACAGACTATTTCCAACACAAATTATTAAACTTAGCACAGTGTATGGCAAGGGAATTGCTGACAGCCTGGGTCCCACCAAGCCCCTGACAGAGTCATGCCAAGGTCTGAATGTTCCTGAGCCTGTGGGTACCAACATGGGCATCTGCAGACCTGAGCTGACAGCTGACTGGTTTCAGTTACCAGAGCCATTTTGCACAAAGTGTTTTTAAAAAGTGAAGCGAACCAAGCTGTTTACCTTTACATATTTCTTTTTCATTTGTATTTTCTAAATTTCCCCCAAATTATGTCTATTTTTTTAAACCTGTGGACAACTCTTAGAAATCATAAGAGAAATGAAAGTTTTTGATAATGAAAATAATTTTCCTAGGCATTTAAAACATCAACATATATTATGGAATATATGTTTAATAAAATGTGTATATTTGGGGGTAAAAACATAACTTAATTGAAGAGAAAGATAAACCTTTAAGTCAAACAACAAAGGAGTTTAAAATCACCCTCCATCCTCAAAATATGGAATGCTGTCTGTCTTAGTCAGGGTTTCTATTCCTGCACAAACATCATGACCAAGAAGCACTTGGGGGAGGAAAGGGTTTCACCAAGGAAGCCAGGACTGGAACTCAAGCAGGTCAGAAATCAGGAGCTGATGCAGAAGCCATGGAGGGATGTTATTTACTGGCTTGCTTCCCCTGGCTTGCTCAGCCTGCTCTCTTATAGAACCCAAGACTGCCAGCCCAGAGATGGTCCCACCCCCAAGGGGCCCTTGATCACTAATTGAGAAAATACCCCACAGCTAGATCTCATGGAGGCATTTCCCCAACTGAAGCTCCTTTCTCTGTGGTAACTCCAGCTGTGTCAAGTTGACACAAACCTAGGCAGTACACTGTCCTCATTTGAATAACTGTGCTCAGGTGTAGAAGTTCCCAGCAGAAACAAAGGATTGAACTTGATAATCTGAGAGAAAATTTAAAACTTAAATGTTATAAACATGGCTGATTTCAACAGCTGCGTTAATTATTTTTAGCTAGGAATTCAGACTTTAAATTCACCTTCCTATGGGCTGCCCTCTTCCTCAGCCTCTACTTTTGAGACTCAACATTATGCATTTAGATAGATAGATAATTGTATGGAATTGGTAGAAAGACCCTTCTGAATTATTTCTGGCATTGACAATCTATGGTGACCCAGTGGATTTAGGAAGAAAAATGTGTTTGACTCAAAATAAATTATATGTAGGATTTAATGTTTTAAATAGTACTTTGAGTGTTATGAAAAATGTACAGTGTAAGTTTGTCTTATGTCTTTGGCATCTGTTCTGCTAGATGTGGCGATAGCAAATGTTATGTCAACAAAATCAGGGAGTACTCGATACTGTAAGTCAAGTGCAGAAGTTCAAGAATACTCTGCTCGTTTTGATTATGTTTTCCGTGAACTCTCTATAAAGGACCTTCATAATAAAAAAAAAAAACAAACACATTTTTTAAAGAGTTAAATAGAAAGAATATATCACCCCATTCAACCACTGTAAGAAACTCAGCTTCTCTTTCAACTCTTATGCCAACTTTTTACCTATTTTGTCTCCTACTGTTTTTAATGATGAGTTCATGTTATTGTCTCTTGGTCTTCTTTGTGTATGATAATTTTCTATTGATAGTCAGGTCTGAAAAAGTTTCATTTTTAACACATAGACTTCAACAGAATGCAGCCAGTTAGTCTGAGCTTAGAAATAGATCCTTTACAAGGACTCAATTAAAAAACTAAACACGATATTGATAGAAAATAATTTATACCAACCAAAGAGCACGCATGACCTGGACCAAGGTCCCAAGCACATATGTAGTCGAAGGCTGCCTTGTTTCACCTTCAGTGGAGACGATGCTCTTAATCCTGCAGAGCCCTGGTGGACCAGAGAGGGAGGATACCTGGAGGGCCACCCCATTAGAGGTGAAGGGGAGGTGGTATCGGGGAGGAGAACTGTGATGGGGGAAACATGGAGGGAGAGCAGCATTTGGACATGAACAAGTTAATTAATTTTGAAAATTGAACATTTATATCACACAGACACTTCAAATAGGATTTCAGAAGAACACATTTAAATGCAAACATATATGTTTTGTCTGCCCTCTGCTCTGACCATATCCATGGGTAATTTCTTTTTTTTTTTTCAATTTTTTATTAGATACTTTCTCCATTTACATTTCAAATGCTATCCCAAAAGTCCCCTATACTCTCTCCCTGCCCTGCTCCCCTACCCACCCACTCCCACTTCTTGGCCCTGGCATTCCCCTGTACTGGGGCATAGAAAGTTTGCAAAACCAAGGGGCCTCTCTTCCCAATGATGGCCGACTAGGCCATCTTCTGCTACATATGCAGCTAGAGACATGAGCTCTGGGGATTTAGGTGACAGCAGATGCTGGCGAGGATGTGGAGAAAGAGGAACATTCCTTTGCTGGTGGGATTGCAAGCTTGTACAACCACTCTGGGTAATTTCTAACAAGGCAGTGGGAAAGGAAATTAGCTAGAAGAAATCTTAACTGAGCCAAAGTGTAAGTTGCTGTGTGTAGAGCAGATATTTAAAGTTTTCACATCCAATCTCCTCATTGCAGGGATTGTGAATGAACTAATCTTTCCAGGATGAGGACTTAGATACATAGTCTCTGGTTGCCACACTTCCAGTATAATTGATACCATGTTCATGAAGAGTGGCTAGTTCAAAGTGGGTCTCTGAAGTCTAGACAGGCTTTACAGAGAAGGTGATGACCAACAGTATTTTCTATATGAGGCAGCCAATTCTCTCACTGGTATGTTCGGGATGTTTATTATAGCTCATGTGTTAGAACCTTGGCTCTCATTGTGGTGGTGAGAAGTGGGGTCCTTAGATTATAGGAAGTTGTGCTCCAAAGGAATTGTGGGATATCAGTCACTCCCTTGCTGTTGAATTGAAGGTACACTGCATCCTTCTGCATCCAGTTCCACCATCTAACATGGAGCTTTTGGCCAGAGCTTATTCTGTGCTGTTTGAACTTCCATCCTTAAAACTGTGAGCCACATTCTCCATTAGTTACTGTCTCTATTTCAAAGATTTTATGTAGAGTTCTAGCACTCTCATTATTGTGCTATTTCAACTCAGGGTCATCAGAGCAGTTTTCTATATTACACGGTTAGGAGGAAACAGTATGCTTGGGATTGAGAGCTGGTTTTCAAATTCACTTTACCAGGCAAGCTCTCTCTGCAGCTAGTCTAATTTAAGTTGATTACCACATTCTTAGCTCCAATATTGGTAAACTTCATCTTAGCTGGAAACGTTGATAAATGTGACCTCAGCTGAAATATGACATTCACATTCTTCATTGAATAGATCTAGGCTAGCATGCTATGAAACTGGGGAGTTGGTTATACACCTGAACACAAGGTTTCACCTTATATCCTCAGCTGACTGTGAACTCAAGCTTGACACAGTGTGAGCTTATGCATGCATGGGTGTATACTCTTCAACTTGTCTCAGAGTTTGAGAGCAAGATTTGTAATGTATAACATGCTCCTGACCTTAACCAAAGTACTGTATTATTTCCCCAGGAAATTAACCTACACAGTGGAGATAAAGTTCTGAGTGCTTTACAAAGGAAGCCTACTTGACATATTGTGGATCCTTCCCATTTGGAATCATCGACATAGTCAAATTAAGATGAACTGCAGAGGCAGCAAGGAAAACAAGTAAGTTTGAAGATTAAGATCATGCCCTGTAATAGTAGGAAGGAAGGGGGAAATCTATGAGAAGCCTTCTCAGTGAGATTCTCTAAGGACATTTCAAACCCACGTAGAATGTAGAATATTTGTATTTGGCAGGGCTCATCCTTTGTATTCATTGCAGTGAATGGTTCCAGAAAAAAAAAAATAAACTAATGTTCTATGTAAGAATTAGCAAAGCCTTCTGGATCCATGGCTGGCTGTGGAGCCTGGCAGCATGGCTCTGGTCCCAGTGCAGCTGAGCAGTTATCTGGTGTCCCTGGGCACAATGGGATAATAACAATACTAATCTCATAGGGCAGTTGAGAGGATTAGTGACTTAATATGTATACGGTTCTGAAAGTGATGCTCTGACTGCTTTAAGCACTCTCAAATCACTGAGTATTATAAGATTAACATAACCCAAGTCATTAGTTTTTCTGTGTCAGCTTCGAGTTTCTCTGGCATAAGACTAGATAAATAAAATTCTTGTCTAATAAAATAATGCATCCTTAATATAGAATTTCTGTGAATTATATCATGGATGACCTTTCAAACGTCAAAAGACAGCCTATTAATAAATCTAGATTTTTGCATTAGACTGTATTGTTGCCTCTGCAGTGTCACAAACAGGGGAGACAGATGGGACATTTACAGGCTTAGCAAATTTAGGCTTGAGCAGAGTAGGATGTATCTTTCGAGAAGGGAACTTTGTGTTGCATGAAAATGGAAATCTATTAGTTTGGGATGGATGGGATGGCTGGCACAAGACTGTCAGCATGGTGCTAGATGAATAAAATGTGCTTTGGCAATTGTGCTGTTGTCCCAGGTTTGTGGACTACTGTTTCAGGTGAACAGCTTTGCAGGGTGTTTACTATTCTAAAATTCATTGTTTTATAGTCATCTCTTTTGCTGATAAAAAAATTTCTTGTGATAAGTTGCCTCGAATTGGCCTCAGTCGGCCCCTCACTCCGTAAGAGAATCAGAGTCCCGGTACAGGTGGGCAGGGAGCCAGCGAAAAAGTGACAAACAGACACAAACGTGGGGAGTGTTGTATCTGAATGTCATTTCTCAAAGTGAGCATCAGACTTATATTACAGAAAGAGACAAGGAAGGTAAGTGATACATTAAGGTCATCCAAGGTACATTGATGTTATCTGATGCAAAATGACTTTTACAACAAAAACAGAGGAATGCATACATAAAAGCTAACAACCAACTGGGATAAAATTCAATGTTAACAACTGGGATCACAAGCAGCCCCACCTAAGGTCATCTTAAAATTAGATGCCAGGGGCAAGGGCTTCTTGCCCTTGCCATAGTTCTAATTCTAGTTTATTGTATAGTCCACCTTCCCCCTAGGCCATTGTAAATTCCTGTGTATGGGAGTGACTCAGCTTTCTATTGCTCTAAGCATTTATTCTAGTTCCTTCTTAGATCACAACCTTCCTTCTTCCTAGGTCATTGTAAATTTCTGTGTGTAAGTGACTCCGCTGTTGTTCTAAGTATACTGTGTAGACTAGCCCTGAGATTACTAGCTCTATTCTAGTAGAATGTAATGCCTGGTTTCTATCACTGTCCATCAACACTGGAGGCATTTTCATATGAACGAGTAACATTCTTACAAAGATCAAAGCCCAAGGTTGGCTCAACAATTTCCTAGGATATTGGAACACTGGTGAAGGCTAATCTAACTTAGCTATATGTCAAAATCAATCCTTAGAGGCACTTATAATAAAACAATATTGAAGGAAAGCACACAGATCCGTTCACTGACTAAAGTAAGGACAGATTTGGAGCATTTGTTATTACAGGATGCCACAGTTTCAGGAGACTAAGTTTCCGTGACTAAGTGTCCAAGCTTTTGGGCCTGTCACGAGGGTCCCTACTGGAGTGGGTGCGGCAATAAGTGAAGAATATAATCATGCTGATTTAAATGGTCTGGTTTTTTGTTTTGTTTTGTTTTGTTTTGTATTTTGTTTTTGTTTGTTCGTTTTCTGTTCCTTGGGGTTATGTCCCGTGGATGCAGCTTGCAAATGAAGGGAAAAACCAAAGCCATTCATAGTGTTAAAACTTTGTTACACTATTTTGGCAAACTGTCATTTAAGCAGTATTTGCTTAGGATAATATCTTAGTTACTTTCTTCAGATTTAATGTGTGTGTGTGTGTGTGTGTGTGTGTGTGTGTGTGTACATGCAATACATTTGAGCACTGGTGCCTGAGGAGGCTAGAAGAGGGTGTTGCATCCACTGGAGCTGAGCTACCTAACAAAGGTGCTAGGAATCAAACTGGTACCCTAGACGAATCACAAGGACTCTAACCACTGAACCATCTCTCCAGCCCTCTAGTTATTTTTCTTATTGCTGTGACTAAATACATGACAAAAGGCCATTAAAGGAAGAGTGTTTTTATTTTGGCTTATTAACAGAGGTCAAACTCCATCATTGAGGGGAAGAAGAGGCAGTTGTCAGGCAAGGCTTCTGGCCATGGACAAATGGCCGCTGATCACACTGCATCTGCAGTCAGGAAACAGCAAAGAGGACATGGGCAGGGCTATAAAACCCCAAGATTCACTCCCAATTACCAGTTTTCTTCTAATGGTTCCACAAGCTCTCCAACTGCACTCCTAGCTGAGGACCATGTATTCAAAAGCAGGATATTACATGGTATACTTCACACTCTATGTATTGTGGTGACTTCTGAGGGGTCATGGACAAATGTCTTCTCGTTTTAGATAGGATCACACCAGCAACTGACCCAATTCTACTCAAGTCTAGGCTGATGATCAATGAGTTTAATTGGAATTACTGAAAAGAGCAACTTACAAATGGCTGTTACCACTGGGAAAACATCACTGCCTCCCTTAAGTGGCCTCTAACCACATTTGTATATGTGATGGCAACAAGCTCTTTAGCTCCTTCTCCTCACCATGACAGAAAGTTAATGAGTCTACGAAGGCACAGTTCTCTTGTGGGCAATGGTAGAGAATGGCAGCTTAAGCAAACAATAGCCGTGTGTACTGCATACTCTACAGAATAGCTGTGATAGCTGTAATTTAGATTTCAAGTGAGCAAGCTTGTTTAAAAAAAAAAACATGGAAAGCAAAAATAAAATTACAAACAACATGTAGCAGATAGAAGCAACAGAGAGGTATCAGACATGAAGTCAAGCATTTACAACAGCTAGCAGTGACCAAAAACAGTCATCAATCTCAGGCTCCCTTGACCAGAGAAAGAACAGCATGCTGGATTGAGAGCATCTCCTTTGTGAGTTTCCCATTCCCACCACTGGGATTTTATACCATAGAGAACGAAACAGTAACCTTCAGTGGGAATGGTTTACCTTTTAGCCTTTCTTTTTTTTTTTTTTTTTTTTTTTTGATTTTTTTCTCTTTATTAGATATTTTCTTCATTTACATTTCACATGTTATCCAGAAATTTTCCCTTACCCTCCCGCGTCCCCGCCCTGCTCCCCTACCCAACAGCGGCTGCCAGGGATCCCTCCCATAATCAGCCACCAAAATAAACACTATAGCATATGCCAGCAAGATAATGCTGAAAGGGACCTTTTAGCCTTTCTAAAGGATGTAGTATTTCTAACTCTTGGCTGTTGTCTATTTCCCTCTCTGTTTTACAGAACCAAGGGGCCAGTTTGACCCAGGACAGGGGATTTTTGAAAGAATCTTCACATAAATGTGCTGGATTGTGAAGACAGGTAGGACCTCACTCTTACAGGTTTATAAGAAATTTAAATAGCACATGATAATTTTCCTATAAAAAGTGCATCGTGCCATGCCATGCCATTCAAGGAGGACAGAATTCCTCAATAATATAGAACTGAGCCAATTGTCTACCAGTTGGAGATATACAGACAGTGCACTTCAGCATTGCCATCAAGGTATGTTCTAACATGGTAACAATAATTACTATGCTGTCAAAAACTGCAACTCCAAGATAAGTTTTGAAGTACACCTTATCATTTTGTTTAGCATGTGTGTTTTGTCTCACCTTTGAAACTCAAATATGTTGCTAAATAGAATATGTTTTTGAGTGCCCAAACTCTACTATGTGCGGAACATTGAATATATTGTCACTCCTGATATCAAAGGCTAGACTTGCTTTCTTCCATGCAGAAGTTAATGGGATCCCTGAGGAACAAACTGCTTATCTGTCCTTTCCATTTTCTCTACCACTGGACCAACAAATGGCTGTTAGAGTACAAGTAAAACCCATGTGATTCTAAATAGTAAAATGTTTTCATAAGATTCAAACAATATTAATCTCATAGGCTCTTTTTCAGAATTATTTAACACAATTTATATAGCAGGACCACAAAATTCATGCAAATCACAATTAATAAATTTATATTTTCATGTGTGAAAAAAATGTCTATACCTAGAAGTCTTGAGGTTTAATGCTGTCTTGTAAAGTAATGAGTTATTTTGAGGACTATCTACAGAATATAAAATTTATTTTCTCAAACTCTTTTTTTTCAAAAAGAGTTATGTACATACAAACATACTCCATATATATATATATATATGTATATATATATATATACATATATATATATATAATTCTTATATATATGTTATATATAAGAATTATAATATATAATGTACATATATTTATATATGTATAATATATAAATTATTATATATTATAATTATTGTATATATAAATTATATATGTACATGTATATATATAAAATTCTTGTTATCAAACTCTTTAAGTTATTAGGGAATACAAATTAAGAATCCTGTATTCTATTTTAATAGTCTGAGATAAAAAGTCCATTTTTAAATACATACTAATTGCATTGTAAATTCTCTAGCTTATTAGAACTAGACATTATTTTTAAATGAATGAACACCAGCAGCTCCCTTTGAGCAGGGACTATGTTTATCAGTGTTTGCACTGGTGGAGAATAACTGTTCTGGGCTTGAGCTGAGAAGGAACAGGTTAAATGGAACAGACAGAACACATAGAAAGTTGTGAAATGGTAAAATGAGATTCCCAGCTTATAAAGCAGCAATGCTATTCCCTTGGTAACTTTATGACATCCGAGAAGATCTGAGTTGATCTCCTGTGATGATGGAGATAGAATTGACGACCAAGAAAAAANAAAAAAAAAAAAAAAAAAAAAAAAAAAAAAAAAAAAAGCAAGAGCCTGAGAAAATCTGACTGAATAGACTTCCCCACAGAAAACTGAGTTTACACTTCTAGTTCAAAATCTAAAATGTGCTTCTGTATAGATGCCCTCACATACACAGAGACACCCCATAGACAGAGATGAAATGAACCTCTCTCTGACACAAAGACACACCTGCACACAGAGACACCCCTGCACTTACACATAGAGATAAACACACACACACACACACACACACACACACACACACACACACACACACACACGGGGGGGGGAAGGAGAGGGAGAGGGCTATTTTTACACAAATATTTATGAAGAGGTACACACAGTGGGTCCAAGTGTTTCAGTAAACTGATGACAACTTTCATTGTAAACAAGGATGTAGTTTACAAAAACACATCATCTTCTTCCAAAGCCATGAAATGGATATGCTTAGCACACATAGTTCTAAAAAGGAAAGAGAGAAAAAGAAACAAGGAAGAAATGAAGGAAAGAAAAGAAGGGAGGGAGAGAGGGGGGAAGGAAGGAAGGAAGGAAGGAAGGAAGGAAGGAAGGAAGGAAGGAAGGAAGGAAAGGCAGAGATTCTATGGTCTATTTTTTGGGATTTTGATCAAATCTGCCTGTTGTCCTATAGGTGACAGGTTTCTTTTTTTTAATTTTTTATTAGATATTTTATTTTTTTTTTAATTATATATTTTCTTCATTTACATTTCACATGTTCTCCCAAAAATCCCCTAAACCCTCCCCCTCCCCACCCTGCTCCTCTACCCATCCCACCCACCCACCCTTATTGGCCCTGGCGTTCCCCTGTACTGGGGCATATAAAGTTTGGTGACAGTTTTATAATGATGATTTTTCTTTGTAAAATACTCACATTGAAATCCCTTCTGCCTCGCTGCCTGAACTGTCAGAACACCTTCTCGACTAGGGCAAATGGTTCAAATAATTACTCAGCCCTTTTTATGAATGTGTAGGTAATCTTGCCTGTAGGGTTGATGGGTATGTCTGGATTGAATTGCTGGTCTGGGAACAGATGGAATGCTTGCCATTCAGAAAAGATAAAAGTATGAAACCCCATGTAGGTGAGCAATCAGAAAACAAAGGGAAGCAGGCATAGCACCTCATGGGAGCTATACAGAGGGAGCCGTGGGGACTGATGACAGCGGGCAACATTAACACAGTAGTAAAAGGCAATAGGCAAAATGGTGCTGCAATATCCTTCTGCCATACAGATGACACATTGCTTTTGTTGTTCCTTGTTTCTTTGAGAGACTGAGCAGTAATTTTAGCCTTAATGGATTCCTTTCTGATTTGCATATTCTTCTTCATAGAGTGTCTCCCCTCTACATATGGCCATGCCTCTGTGGAAGAAGGAGGCTGTGATAGTTGATGTGGATTATCAGCTTTATAGGGTCTGAATCACCTAGCAGTTTAACATCTCAAATCACATGTGAAGAGTTATCTGGATTAGGGAAGCCTCTGTGCACAATTCAGAGGGCTTCTCTCCATGAGGTTAGTTGAGATAGGAAGACCCACCATAATAGTGGGCAGCACCATTCCCTATGCTGGATACTTGACTGAATGAAAGGAAGAAATCTAGCCAAGTGTGAGCATTCATATTCCCTTTTTGCTGACAACATGTCATGGGACTAGTTGTTTCAAGCTTCTCACACCTTGTCCTGATGGACTGTCCCTTGAACAATGAGACAAAGAAACCTTTTCTCCATTACTGCCTCTTGTCCTGCTGTGGTTGCAGTCACTAGAAAAGTGTGTAATATGGAAGATAAGATCTCGTCCGTTCTTCTCTACGGCCACAATAGAAACACCGGACACATAATCTCGTGTACGGAGGGACTCGTACGGGAGTCACCGACGACACCGAAGGTGAGTACAGACCGTGGTAAAATTTTTACTAAAAGGGTGATTGTACTCTCGGTAATTCAACAAGGTCGAGAAACTTTAATGTAAAATAAAATAAGGCGAAGAGACGTAACTATTAATTAAACTCTGGCCTTAGAAACTCTGGGCAAATACATAATTTAAGGAAACAACCCTTTAGCTACTCTTTGCCTATATGGCTGCCTCCCTCGAGCCCTTTTCACAGCTTGGCACAGAAGCACATGAAGTTCATGGAGATTCGGCTTAATCTGTTTTCTGCTGCACTGGGCTCCTCTGGAGCTACTTCTTAAGAATAAGAGACACAAATTTCACACAAATTTGTCTATGAGTTTCAGATAAACATACTTTGTGCAAAAAGGAAATCGGTGCAATGGGAAATAAACTCTATCCATCTCTTGGCACCTCGTATTTAAGTCAAGTTCATCAGAAAGGTTGTTTTTCTGTATTCCTTATATAGCACGTGTTTAAGCCTTTATAAAGTGAGTGACTTTACCTCTGATGATCCGATGAGTTTAAGCAGAATGGCTTTTTTTCTTCCGCTATGCAGGCTTACTTCAGTTTTCATTATCTATGCTGAGATTATCTATTTACCTGATGCTGAGATTAATTCATGTATTCTTCTTTTTTTTTTTTCAATTTTTTTTTATTTTTCATTTACATTTCACATGTTATCCAGAAATTTTCCCTTACCCTCCCGCGTCCCCGCCCTGCTCCCCTACCCACCCCCTCCCACATAATGGCCCTGGCCTTCCGTTCTGGGGCATGTAGAGTCTGTATGACCAAGGGGCCTCTCTTCCCAATAATGGCCAACTAGGCCATCTTCTTCCGTAAATGCAGCTAGAGACATGAGCGCAGGGGGAACTAGTTTCATGTATTCTTCTTATCTAAGAGAGGATGCTGCTTAGTAAACTTCATCTTAAATTTTGAAACTACTAAATGCCAAAATAAGGATGAAAGGCACTCAGAGAGGCTCAGCCTGAGACACAAGTACAGCAGGGTTTCCAGGGAGCCAACAAAGCTGTTGGCTAATTGTGAAGTCCAACAGAAAACTATCAAATAGTGTATTGCTACCTTCAGAACAACCCAAATAGATAGTTGTTATCACTATTAGATAATTGCTGTTTTCAAACATAAGCTATGACATAAAATAACAACTCTGAGCTCTGTAGCTCTGGATATCAAACACATGTGCACTGGATGGGGACATTCACTCAGATTTCTGTCCTCTGAGTTCATGGGTGAGAACATCCAGAGTGGTGCCCAAGAGTACATTGCTGGCAAATTTTCTGGAGATGCTGAAGGCTCAGGTCTGTGACTGCTGTTTGAGAATCATTGCTCTTTGGGAATTCAATATAAGCCATTGCTTAATAAGTTTTAATATCCTGGATTGCTTTGGTATCTCAACACTGTATAAAAAAAGTATGTGAACTTGATGGAACAGTACAGTGTAGCCAATTCTATCCAGATCTGCACAGAGTCAAGACAGCATTATGTCAATCACTCACAAAATGCATTTGGCCTTTCTGAATAAGAAAAATACAGGTAAATCAATCCAACAAATGTATTTTCTTGGTTTCCTGCTAGCTTTAATGTTCTCAAGGGCATAGATCTTAAGTCATTGGTGTAGTTTCTGAGTTGAAAAGTCTACAGAAAAAAAAATAAAATTCAAACACTAATTATGGAAACTACCATATCCATATGTGTTGAGAACTACAACTATCATGAGCCGCCTTACCCTCTCCTTTCCTTCCTCCTCCTCTTCCTCCTCTTCCTCATCTTCTTCCTTTACCTGTTTTATTAAGAGTTTCACCACAAACTGAAACTTCAATGGACTCAATACTTAAATATGATCTGCAAATGATATGGAGAGATTATAAATAATTGTTTTATTTCTTCTAATCATAGTTGTATTTTTGTTCTACGCTGGTGAACATGCATTGTTATCAAGCATGTGGAATGCAGCTACTGAGAACTGAGATGAACTTATGAATAAAGTGTTTCTGAATTTCATTACTTGGAGAAGCACATACATATATAATTTAAAATATGGCTTTCCTATTTATACATTAAGTAATGGTATTTTGGTACATTAAAGTAAACTGTAAAATTATTTTTGTCTGAGAATTTTTTTGGCTGTTGTTTTACCAGGACTTTTGAAGCTGTCCAGGGGTCTCATGTCATATTTCTGTTCTGGAATAAATGTCACTTCTTTTTAACCTAGTCAAAGTCAAAGCTTTTCACACATTTTGCTAAAAGCCAGAACCCCCTTTCAATATAACACTGACACATCCGTCAGTCCTGGATCCAACCACGCAGTGTGTGGGATTTAGCACACAGCCCTTCATCTTGAATGCACTTTCATCTATCAGAGGCAGGAGGGCTGATGTTTTTGGTTTGAGTCATTATTTAGTAGCTTAAATCAGTTTAAGAAAATAAGTCTTCTGAGTGCTTATCTTATCCTTGACTTTTTTCCTCTGTATTTGTGATGTCATGATCTTTAAGATGATTTGATACCTAGAGAGACCATTTCAAATATTTATTAAACCAGTGAGTAAAGTTTACAATGCTGGAAGTTCCTAGAACTTAATAGCAGAGATGTGTCATTTACAAATAAGTGAGAAACACCGTCTTCCATTTGTCTGCGGACCTACAGCACTGGAAGCTAGAAATGAATTGAGCAATTTCTTATACTATGTCTTTAACAGTCTTTCCTAACAGAAAATCCATGGGTAATACATCTGTTACTTTTGCCTTTAAAATTTTTACTTATTCGTTGATTGTGGGTGAGTGAGTGTTTGCTCTCAGGTGTGCACCTGCCATACTGTGGGCATGAAGACTAGAGACCAACTTTCTCTAGGTTTGGTCTTCTTCATGTGAATTTTGAACATGTTAAAGGCATTTAAAGAAAATACAAAAGTGTAAGCAAAGAGAAAAATCATTTCTCATATTTAACCTACATAAAAATGAAAATGCCAGAGGGAAAAACAATAAAAACGTCTACACAATGATGCATTAGGTACTTGTTTTTCTCTCAAACAAAGCATTTTAGAAACAGATTTACTAGCATAATACCATCAGTATCAGTTCCTCCGCCGGAAGAGTCACAGCACAGCTATTTGTCAGTTAGCTGTGCTATCTGCAGGATTTTTCACATATTTTGGGCCAATCCTGGATATTCAAAACCCAGTTGTTTCCTAATACTGAACAAGAACACATATACTAATTTTCACTTTTCAACGTATTTTCCTTTGCTCCTTCTAATTTTCCCATTGTGGGTTGATCTTAAATGCCATCAGTGTGCTGGTACCTGCCATTAGCATCCCTTTGAGGAATACTTGCTTCATTAAAACAGACACAGACTTTGCTAATAGGTTCCATTCTTCTTCAGATGCATATATTGTTTATAAGCACAGATAGATTTGTTTTTGCTGGGTTCTTGTTTCTTTGTTGTGTATGTTTGGTTTTTGCTTCTCTCTCTCTCTCTCTCTCTCTCTCTCTCTCTCTCTCTGTGTGTGTGTGTGTGTATGTGTGTGTGTGTGTGTGTGTGTGTGTGTAGGTGTATAAGCATGCATGTGTGAGTGAAGACCAATTTTGACATAATGTCTTCATCAATTCTGTTCTGTTTTATTTTACTGAGGTAGGGTCTCACACAGATCCCAGCAGTCCTGCACATTCTAAACAGTCGAGGTGCTGAAGGTTTCCCCTATTTCTGCTTTCTGGGTACTGAGAATACAGGGGGACGCAACTGTGACCCAGCTTCTGGGAATCCAAACTCAGGCCTTCATGTTTCATGGCAAGCATTTTATCTGCAGAGGAACCATACCTCCCACTATGGGGCAAATCAAAGGGTAATTATCTTCATCAAATGTTGTATATTGTTCCAAACAATCAGGAATAAGTGTCTGCATTGTGATGTGTTGAATGGGAAGACCAGGGATGAGATAAAGAATATGAGAAATAAAGAAGACAAAAGCAATGTTTAGGACTAAGAGGTATTGCATAAACTGATGACTTATGCCAAGCAAGTTTATTAAGAAGTACAGCATCATATAGACTTTTGCAGGCATTAAATGACAATGGTCAACTGAAAGTTATATCAGACAATGCTGGCAAAGAGAACATGAGATACCTCAGACACAGACACCTGAAGACTGATAATCAGAGCTCAGTGGGAAGAATCTGGTCCACCAAAGCCACAACCTTGACTCTTCTGAGGAGGACACACTCCAACCATGGGTTGGCCTTGTCAAGTCCACTCCTGGGCAATGGTACAGAACCAAAGTTCCCTCTGTCCTTTCATCAGGGCCTCTGAGAAACTCCTGGGTGAGTCTGGCTTCCCATAATAAATGAAATAATGCTTTTCTCTGAAGAATTGTAAAGCTTGAAAAATTCAAATGTGAGGAAATAATGCAACACTACAACAATATTAAAACCAATACCATTAGCAGTTCTATTTCCATCTCCTTCTTCTTCACTCTGTGCCATGTACATCAGTCATGAAAGACATATAGTACCTGCTTGATTCACCAACATCTCCCAGGCAGACAGGTACCTGTTCAGTTACTTTGGTTTGATTTTAAAAGACACCGTTGAAACCACTATAAGCTGAACCGACTAAAGGCTGGACAAAGTGAAACCTGTGATGATAGCTTAACAATGAGAAGAGATTTCTTAGCATAGGAAAGTAGGAACTGGACTTGAAGTGCTTGGAGAAGAGAACAAAAATGTAGGCAGGATACAGAGAAGCATGGAATGCATTCCTGGAGGCTCTAAAGTCATCCAGATGTTACCTGAATTCTCTTCTTTGTGGTTTCCATTTCCTTATTGGATGTCAAACAGCCCAATATTTGTTTCTACAAGATGATGTTGCATTCCTTCTAAAGGTACTCCCTAGCCACCCAGAACTTCTCCCAGGTCCTTGAGGGTGATCCCTGCATCATAGGGCCAATAAAAGTGCATCAAATAAAATGAGTAAACATTTAATCTCTCAATTTTGTCAGTGCCTTTCTCTAACTCCTGAAGACAAAAATATCTGCTTCCAAATGATGCATGTGGTAGAGTTATCACGTGTGAGTCCTGCAAGATGGTCTCCTTTGCCTTGTTAATATGTTGCATTGAAAGGTTTCAGAGCTTAGAGTGAAGTACAAAGAGACTATCATTGAGATGAACAATAAATGGAGATTACAGAGTCCATACTACTTCACAGGGGCAAGAAGACATGGAGAAGGCATACATTGTTCATACGTATCTTGAGAAGACAACCTCAGCATTATTCATTGTTCTCCATTTTATTTTTGAAGTTAAAAGAAACAAAATTCTGACCACCTTGTTTTCATTTCTAGTATTCAGTTTGCTTATGCTGTTCCATAAGTCTAAAAATCTTCCATTGGTAGATTCATAATGAACATTGGAACACTGACCTGCCTATGACGTTTAAGTCATGTAAGTCATGGCTCTGCTGTTTTGTTGTTTGAGAACAAATTTTGGAAATAGCTATGTTATTCAAGGTTGATTTCTTTATGCCACTATAAGAAAACTGTAAGTCAGTTAGTAGGCACCTTCTCATCATCTTTCATGGGTTTGGCCACTTTAAATGGATGGAGAATATTTCTGACCATTTATGAAAGTGAGGGAGAAATCTGCAAGTGAATAGTGCAACATGGAATGGGGGTGGCAACCCATCTCTGACAAATGATAAAGGTGTGGGCTAACTGTAGTATCATGGGCTGGCCCCACCCCGTACACAAACAAAGCCATGTGAGTTAATATCTGTAATATCACCCACTCTAACATGGTGAGGTGTAAACATGATCTTTGTCCTCCAAGCACTTACACCCTCATGGGGAGAAAGAAGTAACAGTTTGTAGAGTCTTTAGCATGTGCTTTGTGATATCTCTGGATATGTCAGCCATCTGTCTGTCCCTCTAACTTTGCCCATTCCTTGATGTTAGATGTATCTTAATGAAATGCACCTCCCAGCCTACCCTGTAGCTTGGTTTCTAAGGACATTCAATCAGTCTTAAGCATCTGAGGCTATATATGGATGTAGGAAGGGGAGAAGCCAGGGTAACTCCATCTCTTCCTCTTCTTTTACTATGGCATCTTCTTTGCAGGTCTGGACCCCACACAGGCTTTATCTGAGCTCTATCTAGCATTGTTGTCTTTTTCTCTTCCTCTCACATTTAATGTAATGAAAGAAGCCAAAACTGGGGTGCTAAATGATTTCTTTACAGATAGTAAAGGGCATTAACCAGAGCTAGCATTGGGCATGTGTAAGCCTGACCATTCTGGAATTAGAATGTCTGCTCTTTAATGAAGGATTACACACATACCACCTGTGATATCACAGCACTTCTGGTGTCAAACTTTAGGTATTTAGTGCCCTGTCTAGTGGTTCTCAATAAAAATGACGTGAAAAGTTGGCATGCTTGACTTTTTAGCCTATTACCATTTGAAATGTCCATACCATGACCCGATGCATACAAAGAGGACATAAATCTTTCATCTGCTTCTCTGTAAATAACCAGGCTGTCATTTAAAGTCACTTCTATTAACCCAATCTATTCAACAAAAGGAAAAATCTATGCATCCGTTGATGAGAGTTTTTCAGGTGTCCTATAAAAAATGCACTTAGAAAATCAATATGTTACCCTCCATTTGATCTTGAAGTGAAGCAATATCCAAGACAGACTAACAAAAGGCAGACTGGGCATCAGCAAAATGTCAAGTACCTTTGTCTCACTATGATGGATTTCTCTTAAACAAATTCTGTCAGCTCAAAGGGCATTATTTGGAAATTATGCTTCAGGCACTTGAAGATTTTTATAAGAATACACATTTGTGTTATGAAAGTATGTGGTGTGTATTATATGGATTGCTTGAAATAATATCACAGAGTGATATTTACAGTAAACCATTTTAATATGGCTTTGGTTATAACTAGAGTACAGCTCTTTGAGTTTAGCAGTAATGTCAACCATTTGGTATAAGTTTGGGAATGTGTATTCAGCTCTGAACTTGAACAATAATAATTGGAATGGGGACTTTAAACTTCAAATGTCTTTGAGATGGACACATGGATACATATTTTTAAACTGAATTTTCAAATTTTCTTCTTATTCTTAGAAGCTATCATAAACCCAGTGGCTTAAACAATACAAAATAATAGATTACAGTGCCAGAGACCAGAGTTCACTAAGAAATCCCCCTGGACTAGAGTTGAGGTTTCTATAGTTTTATTTTATAGAGGCCTTAACAGATAACATGCTTCTTTACTTGCTTCCTGGAGTTTCTAAAGCCTTGCAGCTTTTGGCATATGGCTTCTTCAACATCAAAGTGAGCAATGGTTGGTAACCTTGTACAAGTAACGTTTATTTGCCAGATGTCAGGTGTAATTCTCCTTAGAGGCTTCCTATTGATTAAACTCACCCTTTCTAGTTCTCTCTGAATTCTGGCTGGCCGGCTGGCTGGCTGGCTGGCCTGCTGGCTGGCTGGCTGGCTGGCTGGTTGAACTCAGTCAGCTGTTCTGGCCCAAACACCTCTCCAACCTGACTGATTCAAACTGGCTTTTCTCAGCTTCTGACTGAATTGCTTTGCTTGGCTTCAATTAACTCTGGCAATCTGTTCTAATCCTCTGACTCGTTCTTATTCTCTAGCTCATCCAGTCTTTACCTGCAATTTGTCTCTGTAAAACTGTCCTGGTAAAACTGCCTCCTCTCTGTCTCTGTGTGTCTCTGTCTGTCTGTCTGTCTGTCTGTCTGTCTGTCTGTCTGTCTATCTCTCTCTTTTCTGCTGCTCTCTTAAGTCACTTTTTTCCTGTTTGTTCTCATGGGAGCTGGGCATATCCTATTGCTGACTCATTTGATCAAACCTTTCTCTGATCTGTCACTTTGTTTGCTCTTTAATTAATTAAGCATCATTGTTCAGATCGAAGGGGTTTATTCCAGCTGGAGGAATTAAAGGTATGGCCGGGGTATTTACATTCTAGCCACATCACATCTTTGGAAGCTATCCCTTGCCAGAACAATCATGGTGCTGGATTCAAATTCCTCTAAAAGTTTTTCTCAGATCTCAGATTTGGAAATGGTGATGATTAATACTGCCACCTAGGAAGGAACTAAAATCACAGGGAAGACAAGCCTTTGGACATGCTGGTGAGGGAGTTTGTAGGTGAGGTTAACTGAGGAGAGGGGACTCACCCTTGTGGTAGGCAGCACCGTTCCTGAGGCTGGCTATCCTATACGTAATACAAAGGAGAAAAGGAACTAATACACTCTTTTTTCTGACTGAGGATGCAATACAACCAGCTACCTGGCCTTCCTTCCCACGGTGAGCTTCCATGCCATGATGGCCTTTGATTTGCAATAAAAGTCAAAACACACACTTCCTTCTTTAAGTTGCTTTGGTCGTGTATTTTGTTGTGACCAGTAAACAGTTCAGGTATTGACTTTTTATCTCGAGACTCATGTGATTATACTGGATCCACAAGACAATTCATACTAATGTTGAGCAGACCAACAACCTTTATTCCACGTGTGAGCTTAATTCTGCACCACCATGTAACATGGTATATTCAGAGGCCTGTATCAACACATGGCTCTCTTTAGAGATGACATCATTCTGTCTATTTAAGTAAATATTTGTCAGTGACTTTTATACTTTGGGGTGAATTTAGGGTAAACTATTTTATGGTTTATGGAATCATAAGGTAAATTGAAAGTTTGCCTGAGTATGAAGGACCACTTCTTGGTTTTTATCTTAATTCATTTCTCCTACCTAATTTTTTCTACATATTTAGTTAACTAGATTATAACCTGACAATGTGCTCTTCACATGTCAGCCCATCTACAAGCTATTTTATTTTTATATGTTCATGATTAATTTTTCACATTGAAGTCTCAGTGATGGACTAAGATTAACCCATTTTTTTTCTATTATTTTGTTTTGTTTTGTAGACACAGTCTCATGTATCCTAGGTTGGCCTTAAGCTTACTATGTAATAGCTGGTGGCATTGAGCCCCTGGTTCTTTGCATAGCATGTCATAATATTATAGTATGTGCCCCCATGCCAGTAAAACTAATGCTTCTGATGAAGTTAAATCATTGCTGTCTCTCTACATATATGGTATCTTTACATAATATATTTTAACAATTCATTCTGGATTAGTATATATCTTGGTGACCACAGTTGCTTAGTGCAAGGCCTAGTGTCTATGTGTATGTGTCAGGAAGGCATCTGTGACAGTGACCCAAGCTGTATACATCAGAAATTCTCTGGTGTCAGATTGACCAGTGAAATATATACACCAATTAATATGACTATCAATAATTCATCATGGTTCCCACTTCTCTTATTTCATGCAAGTTGTTAAGGGAATAAGGAAATAAGTTGAAATATACTATACAGAAATAGCTGGAATTTCATTTTTACTTATGAATGCTCCTGGGTATTTTATGTGCATTATTATAAGTACTGTACATGGAATAATATTTCAGCTTCCAGCTGCTTTTCCAATGTCATACTGGAAATGCCAATCAAGATCAAAGGAACCAGTTCTCCGTTCCTCTTGTCCGGGTCTCCAGTGCTTCTGATTCACCTCTCACATAGCTCACTTATTTGTCTACATGGGTTTGAATCTTTGCAGTATTTATATAAAATGTCATTCCAGCCTATTATTTCTGTCACAGGCATTACTAATGTATTTTTCAGATGTTGCTTCCGATATTTATTGCCAGGAACAACAAAGTTGGTTTCTTTTATAAATTCTGAAGCTGCATGCTTTCAGAAGTGCCCCATGTAATGTGAGCATTTTCTCTTTAGTCTGTGTTCTTGTTCACGTTATTCTGTTTTCTGAGATTGCTTTTGTGCACCCCTGCTCTTCCTCCTAGTGGCATACTGGCCACTAATAAGTTCTTTCTATCCTCAATTCCTGAAAAAAAAAAAAAAAAAAAAAAAAGAACTGCCACAGAGAATCAGCACAGCTACTCCTCAGCATGGCTATTCAGCACCTCATTGGATGGCTCTGTCATACAGCACATAGAATATCCACTCACTGCTGTTATGCATCTCATCAGCAGGGCAGACTCAAATGCATCAGCTCAAAGAGGATCATCTCCACGAGCCTTCAGATTGCAGGAACATGTGCACACTGGTAGCTACAGAAGACTTCTGGTGCATGATCCGTTTGCATTCATTCAAGGTGAACTCTGGGTCTATCTATTCTCACTTTTAATACCAACTTTTCTGAAGTCTTAAAGAATGTTAGTTGCTGTAAATGAAGCATTTAACACAGAAATCAAATAATAAAAAAAAAGAGAATACCCATTTGTTCATCTGCTTTGTTGAAGCTTTTCTTGGTTTTCCTTTTCAGCTGTTTTCATAATAACTAACAAAGCATATATGGCAAGGGTAAGTGGCTCCATACTGCTCAACTGTAAGGACAGCCAAGTTCCTAATTATTCTGCCACTTGCCTTGGTTGATGAGCATGCTGCTGTTGTCCACTGTTCAGTGTTTTCTCTTTCCCTTCACTAACCACATAAGACCTCTTTCTCTGTGTGTGTTCTTAAAGCAAAATCACACTGGCGAGCAAACAAACTGATTTATTCCTGCATTGCCAGCAATAAAAGGAAAAACAAAGGGAAAATAGATACATATTGCAACTGAAATAAGAACAGGTAGGTTTTAAGAATTGAGGTGAGATATCTTGGGACATCTGTGTTTGCTCATTGGCTTTATTCTAAGGAGTGGCAAAGTTTGTCTTGTCATCATGGCAACAGGTGGTTTTCCTACTTAGTATAGAGTTTCCATTAAGGTTATACCTCTTTCTATAGTGTCTTGGTGAGAAGGACACAATCTAGACTGATTATCTCATTTGAGCCAGATAGTTCCCATATCTATGGAGAGAGAGAGTCAGGGTTTGTCAAACTAGTAAGAGGTTGTACTTTTAAATGTATATCTCATGGAGTAGAGATAAAATTTGCAATGAGGTTATGTAGCTTGGTGTTCTTGTGAAGCTATAGCAGCAGGAATGAGGAGTAACTCACTCTTTTGTCTGCACTTGGAACTCCTACTGAGATGCCTCATCCACCCTTGATATGAGCGCTTGAGCCTAATCTTATTGTAACTTGTTATGCCATGTTCAGTTGATACATCCCAATATATCCCTGGGAGTCTCTCTCTCTCTCTCTCTCTCTCTCTCTCTCTTTCTCTCTCTCTCTCCTTTAACTGAAAATGGAGAGGTAGGGAAGAGGGGAGCTATAGGGTGTGGGTTTGGGAGGGGTGAAGGTATGTGAAATAGCAGACATAATATAAATTATGTAAAGAATAAAAAGAAAAACATTGCAATAACTCATATTCTAAAGTAATAAACTAAAGAAAATACAGGGGAAAAAAGATAGAGAGGGAAGGAAGCAACCATGGGAGTTAGGTTAGCTGAATGGTATAAGGGGACTAGGGAGTGAACTGAACCCTGGGCATAGTATAGCGAAGCTAAAGAAACATGAAGAACATCTAAATCAGTAACTTGTGGCTTGTACATTTTAACCATTAGTTTTTTCTGCTACTGGAAGGGATGGAACTCCCTTTAGCTACAGTCTATTTATGAACCTCTCAAATGGACAGTGCTGAGTGAAATCAAATCCACACTGGGTTGACATTAAGACAGACATTAATGAGATTAGTAAATCATGAAGGCTTTGCTCATGAATGATATTAATATCCCAAAATTGGCTCAATTCCTATCTCTATGGAAGGAAATTTAGGAAATTGTCATGTATAAGAAAATGTCATCACCAGATGCCAAATCTAAGGCCATATTGATAATGGACTTCTCACCATCCAAAATTACAAGCAATAAATTGTACAGATGATGATACCTAATTTCATAGCCCAATGTACTAAGACACTATCTTTGATCTATGCCCTACAAGTTGAAGTCTTTGTTTTCAGGACATTGAACCCAGTGTCCATCAAACCCCTGTCAGATCCTACAAGATTTTTTTTTTCGGTTTTTCAAGACAAGGTGTTTCTCTGTGTAGCCCTGGCTGTCCTGGAACTCACTCTGTAGACCAGGTTGGACTCGAACTCAGAAATCCGCCTGCCTCTGCCTCCTGAGTGTGGGGATTAAAGGCGTGTGCCACCACGCCCGTTCAAGATTCTTAAACATTTAAGACTGTGTTAGTCTGATTTAATTGTGAGGAAGATAAGGAATTGATCTTCACTTTAGTCTCTGATATATGCACAGCACCAAAAAAGAATTAAAAAGAATGTCATGAATGGATTTCTAAAACATTTCCTTGTGACATATTACAGCACATACATAAATTCTGAACAGATGAATTGTCAAGAACCCTAGATAATTCCATTTTCAAACATGTTATAACCAGGTAGCCCAGTGACATCTCAACACATGTTAGGATGCTCAGGCGACAAGTGCTTGAATTTAACAGTGTCTCATAAGTCTGTCTATCTCTGTTCTAATGACTTCCTAGGAAGCAACAGAATCCTCACTTGCTTTGAATTTTCTCTGAGGCACTACTGCTCTGTTCTTCCAGTAGCAAGCCACACTCTTTCCTGAATAGTCAGTCCAGTACCACCACTACTTTTCCAGATTCCCAAGAACCTATCTGCTATGTGACTAATGTCTCTGTCTCCCCAGAGCAGTCTCAGGAGCAACAATGTGGAGCAGTTCTCCCCAGTACTGCTGCAAATAAAATTTAATCCTTCTTCTTGTCATTGTCATCTTGTTTTTCTCTTTCTGTACCACCCTTCTTGATTCTATTTAAGAACTCTATGTTACTATTGCAGATGCCAATAAGAGCTTGTTGAGAGGACCCTGATATAGCTATCTCTTGGGAGGCTATGACAGTGCCTGGCAAATACAGAAGTGGATGCTCACAGTCATCTATTGGATGGAACACAAGGCCCTCAATGAAGGAGCTAGAGAAAGTACCCAAGGAGCTAAAGGAGTCTGCAACCATATAGGAGGAACAACAATATGAACTAACCAGTACCCCACCCCCAGAGCTGTGTCTCTAGTTGCTTATGTAGCAGAGGATGGCCTAGTCAGCCATCAATGGAAGGAGAGGACCTTGGTCTTGTGAATATTATGTCTCTGCACAGGGTAATGCCAGGGCCAGGAAGCGGGAGTGGGTGGGTTGGGGAACAGGGCAGGGGGAGGGTATAGGGGACTTTCAGAGAGGAAACTAGAAAAGGGGATAGCATTTGAAATGTAAATGAAGAAAATATCTAATAAGAAAAAATGTCTATGTATTTTCTGTCTGGTGTATTGTCTCCTACGTCATAGAATCCTACAGATCCTTTAGTTTATATTTAACAATAAATCTCTAGTTCATATGAACTCATGTCGGTGTTCTTAAAGCTATCTACATAGAACCTGAACACAGATGACACAAATAGAGATACTAATGTGGATGGAGAAAGTTCAGGAGCCTTCAACCTTCCAGAAGGAACTATGGGCCCCTAAGGAATGTCAGGAGCAGGAGAATAGTCTACACCAAGAAAAAACATTCAGATCTGTTATCCAATACCAAATGGTCAGTCGTAAAAAATCCACATACAAGTAACCTTATACAGATTAAGCAGGCTAAGTTTATATGTTTAGGTACACACATGTAACAATGATTAAAAAGAAAGAGGATATGAATTTGAATGAGAATGGGGGATCCTGGGAGGATTTGGAGGGAGTAAACAGAAGAGGAAAATTATGTAATTATATTAGAATTAAAAAACAAAGTAAATACCACCGAAATCCTTAATGTATCTGCAAAGGCATGCATGCATATGCACACATACACACACACACACACACACACACACACACACACACACACACACACACACACAGGACAGAATCAATTTAGGAAGTGAAGTGGTGCATACAATAAACACCTTGGCTATGCTGTTATCATGCATCCATATGCATGTCCATTCTCACATGAATCATACATGAGGTATATGTAACAATTTTACAAATGATTCTTGTTTCAGAAAGGCCAACCCATTAACTCAAACCATTCCAGTGTCTCAATCATCTCTCTCATAGTGCAGGTAATGGAAATAACCATCCAAACTGTCTTGGAGCTGTGCCAAAACCCCATCTGGGATCATGGGAAGAAACCAGAACCCTGAAGCTGCCCTCTAAAGCCAGAATCTGTGTTTGGACAAGTACTTAAAGACGGCAATCCTCTTAGCTTCCACCACAACACATTTTTTCTTCCAGGAAAACATCATTTTAAAGATGAAAACAGATTTAAGTAGACAAAGGCCTCAAGCAAAAAAAAAAAATTTAAAAGTAAAAAGTGAAAAGTCCTTTTGTGGGAAGAAAGGAAGTTAGAAATATGGGCACAGTGCTTATATTTTAAATTAGTCCCACTGTTCCAGGCTCAGGATCTGGTTGAGGTGTTTGTCCCTTCCACTGGGATTCATTTTGTACTACATCCCAAGAGCAGGTGAAGGCCAAGAGGAAGAAGGACAAGTTTCCCCCTACAGGTAAATGACACTCCTGATTGCCCAGACCACTGACATTATGTGTTATACACACTAAATATTTTTTCTTGTTCAGTTAATGACATAGTAACCAATTTTAAATCTATGTTCTAAATGAAAGTGAACAGTTTTAATTAGCTTGATGGCAGAATGAGCTTGCTTTTAAAATTTAAAATCATAAATTATTATATATTCATTGCACATACTAACTGCAATAGCTCTAGTTTACCTGTCAGCTTACTTTCTGGATTTCTATGGCCCTTCATTTGTCACACTGGAGTAAGTCCTTGTGTACTATACTATTAATATTGGTGCTCAAGCACCTTTCATGCAACTTTGTCCAGAGGTAGCAATGGAACCAAGGTGAAAGAGGCCTGTTCTGAGATGACTGTAAGCAAAGGGAATAAATGCTGCTAGAATGTACAGTTCTAGGGAGACGTTGATAATAGGTATTAGCTCTTGTTTCCAGCCTGGACATGTCCTATACCAATGCCACCTGTAGCATGGTGCCACGGGGCAGCACAGTGCATAGGTCAGTGTGGCAGCCTCTTGCAGTTCACCTGGAAGACTCAGTAATATTCTCAATGTTTAATTACATCCAGACAGGTTCCCATGGAAACAGTGGTGGGTGGCTTGGTGGGAAGTGGGATGCTGAATGTGCTGTGCTTGTGTTCTTGTCGCAGCCTGTCCCCATGCACTCCTGAGTGTGTGGCTTTGCTGAAAGAGTTAAATGGTGATAGGCGATGACAAGGTTTTATGATTATTTGAGCAATTTATATTTTAGAGCATCTCGTGACTAGAAGGAATACATATTTAATATTTGAAATTTGGAAAATACCCTAAATGTACGCATCTTTAGTATTTTTTTTTTAATCAAGTGATCATGAAAGCCTGAATGGCAAAGGGTAGTGATTGCACAAACCACTTCTTCCTCTGGGTCCTCTCCAGCACAGATCTCTGTGTACAGTAGAAATAGAAAGAGGTTTCACAGCATCCGGAGGTCATTCCTTTACTTGAGGGGAGGGGAACACGGTCCTCAGCAACGACTTCCTCTACAGTTTCTTGGGCCTTCTTCTTCCTCCTTCTCTCTGTGTGCCACATAGCAATTTCTAAGCCCGAGCTCTTTCCTACATGATTCTGACTCCACTGCCTGAGTACTTCAGCAGTCTTCTTTCTATTAAGACATTATCTCCCATTTCATTGCTACTTTCTCTAACTCTGTGTTTATCAAAATTCTTGCTTATTTCCATTGCAGTGTTTTCGCTTGACCCTCTTTCCTCCAGGGAGCCTGCAGCGACTGCTGCAGAGTCTCTTCTTCCCATAGTCATCTCCTAGCTGTCTTGCATCACTGGCACTTGTGTCCCACTCTGTGTCTGCTTCTCCATGTATCCCATTGGTATCTCAAAGTCAGTAACTCTTGGCTTCCTAATGAGCCCTATGCCTTTAATCCTTTCTCTTTCACACTGCCCATCACCTGTCATGATTTACTACTCACTCAGCTTGAATTCTCTCTATGTAAGCATACCTTTCTCCCATAAATATTGATTTATTGGGTAGTTATGTGGAACAAAAGTAGAATTTGAAAGAAAAGTGGTTCGAAGATCTATGCTAAGGACTCGGGATATGTCAGTTAAAAAACAGATGTCTCCATACTAATTTTGCTTCTCTTAAAAATAAGAATATCTTTTGGATAAACAAGATGACAATAAATTGTTCAAGTGGTGAGTCTAAGAGGACACAAAGCAGATAAATGAAATGTCAGGGTGGATGAGGAAGATCCTCACCTAATAAGTTGGAAGAGAAAGAGAAGGGGGAGGAACAGGGATCCAGAGAGATACAGGCAGAAGAATCAGTCAGCATGCATATCCTGAAGTGGAAGCAAGCTTCAGGCATGGTGTGGGGCAGGGGTATATGGCATGGGCAGTCGGATTAGAGATTAGATAGTGATTAGAGAACTGGACACAGGGTTTTGGGGGTGTCAGTGGCCTGGAAATGGTATAGAGTTAGCCTTTGCAATTAAGACTTTGAGTATATACACAACTCTCTGTAATTTCTCACCATTTTATTCACTTGATTCATCCAGAGTCCTAGCTACATATGTCTTTGCACTGTCTGCAGCTCCACAGCTGAGAACAGCTAGAATCTTCTGTCCACCACAGTGTCTGGGCTCAGCTCATTTTCAATGAGCTCTTAATGTCCCTATGCACTGATTTCTTCTTTCCACATGTGCCCTCAGCCCACACAGACATTTTTATGTTTTCTTTAGTTCATGCCAATAGCTAATCACTCTCTTTGCTCATTGTAAGGTAAGCACTTCCTCTCTCAGAAAGAAACGTGGATGATGTGTCCTCCAAGTACACCCGGACAAGTAGATAGTAGGTAAATACTAAGAAAAATTTCTTTTTATTTCTTCACTTTTCCCAATCAGTTAGCAAAGAAGTTTGATTTCATTACTTTTATCAATTATGGACAAATCTTATTTGTCATTGAGAACAATTTTGGTGATAGAGATGAGGTAGCCAAGGGGCCAAATACCAGAATTATATTGGTCTCACCTTCAAGTCCTCCTGAGCACAAATGGATCATTCTTCCCTCTTATACAAAATATGGGCATGACTGCTTAATCAGGAAGCAGCCAGCTATTAGCAACAGAAACATTTCCAATCTCCATGGGTAGGATAATAGTAAATACTTACTTTACTGGAATTCAATATGAATCACTACCCTAAGAGGAGATGACATGAAGGTCATTAAGGTTTGCCAAGGGCCAATCTGTGTGCAGTGTTGATTCAGTCTTGGCTCTGTTCTCACCTCATCTGCTGAGAATAAAGATTCACACCTAAAATATTAGGACAACCTGGGGTTTTCTTGGCATAAGGTAAGTGGCTGACATATGTAAGTGAGCTGTCATAGAGTAGGGTGTGGAATAAGTCTTTAGTAGTAAATCAGGTTCAGCATAAATGTATTGCTCTGGCCATACTCAGTAGGGCAACTGAAGATTATGTCTACTGACCTTCATACTATTCTCTTTATGCTTCAAGGTTGTTTCATCAACTCAAAGTCAATGCATTGACTTTGGGTCCAGTGCTATTGTCCAAACCTTCTGTTCCTTAAGCTGATGTCTTAATTTATAGATAGCAAGAACAGTTCTGGGTGTGTGTGACATGACTGGTTGACTTATATTTCCATTGCTATGAAGAGACACCATGACTAAGGCAATTTTTATAAAAGAAAACATTTAGTTGGGGCTGGCTTATAGTTAATAGATTTAGTCTGTTATTATCATGGCAGAAATCATGGTGTCATGCAGGTAGGCATGGTGCTAGAGAAGGAGCTGAGAGTTCTACATCTGGATTGGCATGCAACTGGAAGAAAGATTGAGATACACTGGGCCTGGCTTGGTATCTGAGAACTCAAAGCCTGCCCCCAGTGACATACTTCCTCCAACAAGGCCACACCTCCTAATGGTGCCATTCCCTTATGAGCATATGGGGACCATATTTTTTTTCAAACCAACACACTCCTACATGCACATATGTGTTCCCACATTGGCATCTACTGGGTTTGCTCCAGGTCACCCATCCTGCAGTGAAATGCAAGTTCCATTGCACTGTTCTCTGATGACTGTCACCAGTAATTTACATATACTCAATGCTTTTTCTTTCTTTTCTTGTGAATCTGTTATTATACCCAGTAGTTATTCTCCAAAAGATGCTGGAAAACATATCTACTTGTATCTACCTCCTGTACTGCCTCTTAACCCAATCTGCTCTGTTCCCTGGGTTTCTACATCAGCCTCCTGATTGGTGCTGCTGCTGTCTTGCTCTATCTGGAAGTTTCTAGTTCACACTGAAGTCACACTGATTTTCAAAAAATATGCTTAAAACATGCTCCCCTAAAGCTTAACACCTCCAAATTATGGCTTATTCCCTATAGTCCAAATTATGGGTTTCTTTAGTTTATAGCTAAAGCCCTCTGTAACCTTATGTTTTTCCACCCATTCACTTTGTTCCCAGAAATAACACATCTGAGACTTAATATTTCATGAACAATGTCTATGCCAAAAGCTTTGCTTGTTCCCCCACTAGCTCACAATTTAATTATCTATTTATTCTGTTCTAAGTCATTACAAGTAGCTTATTACCTAATCCTTAGTTTCATGTGACCATCTTCTGTTTTGGAGGTGGATCTCCTCATGCCCGATTCTGTTCCCAGAAATCTTCTCTCTGTACTGGAACTTCCACCTCCCTATATCTGTCTAAACTTAAAGAGCAACAGCATTTTTTTTTAATTGACAGGTGAAGTTTCCATATAGTACAAGAGATTCTCTCTATATTATCTAGTAAAAAGTTCTACATAACCTGGATCATGTTTGTGCCTCTGACTTCATAACGTTTTTAAAGATGATTCTGTGCAATAGACTTCTCCCTTTGTTTACCTTTCCTGATGTATCCCTACTTACTCTAGGACTCTTTGTTATATAACTTAACCATTTTTCTTATGATTGAAACATGACAGCTTCCATATTAATTAAACAGTTAAATGCTCTAGAGTTTGTGTTTGTCCCTTTTCTTCTGTTTTATTGCTCTGTCTACTCAACTGATAATAAGTCTTTAACTGTGGTAAATTTTAATATGTTTCATTACTTGATTATATGAACACTCAATCTTTCACAAAATGATCTTGATTATTTAACACCATTTCTTTTTCAAGTAAAATGTTTGGATCTTGTTGTAGTTTGTCAAGACACACTCCATTATCTTTCTAAATGGTTTTACATTATGAATATGCATTTTCTTTTAAAAAGTCATGTTTTTTCAATGTTTTCTTCCTTTAATAAGCCTGCTTTATCTTCATTTATTCCAGTCTTCTTAAATGTTCTTCCAATTTTTTTCCAGTCTGATTCACACTAAACCTCCACAATTAATTTGTATTCAGTATTTTGTCCCTAGTTTCAACTTTTCAAGATCAAAACCATAAAAGATAAGGCAGCTTTATACAAAGGCACTTGCAGTTTGCTGAAACAAAGCTAGAGTTATCTTCATCATGACATTACACAGTGCCTGAAAATGTCTGGCAGCTCCACCAGAAATCACATTTGTTTGATTATAAATTATTACCATGACAACAGACTGCTCTCAAGACAGGCTGCAAGGGAAGAATATATTTCACGCCTTGTCTAGGCTCCGTGCTACTGATTTTGCTTGGCTTGCTATGCACATCATTTTAATATCAAGTTCAGCATCTTCAAATCTCTCTCTATTTTGTTTACACATTTTCTATTTTTCTATTTAAAATTATCAAATATCTTTCTGGATTCATCATATGTGAATTTTTGCTGAAAAATATTAATTATGTGTGATTATGTATATAATGTAGTTTGATCATATTCATGTCCATTACCACCTCTTATCCCCTTCTTATTCTCACCAAACTCTTTCCTCGTCCCAATTTGTCTCCCCTTTACTTTTATGTCATTTTTTGGTAGGTTTAATGAGTTTAATTAGGGTTAATTATAAAACCATGGCTGAGAGGTTAATTACAGGAACCTGAACACATGCCAGTCACTACATCACTGAGGAAAATATTTCTCTAGCCTCAAGCAACTCTATTAACTGGCTATAAATTCTCTGGAAGGGGAGGAAGCCTCGTGAACTCATGATCTATTTGTGATGGAACGGCAATAGACCTACTCTTATGCAGGACCTTGGAGGCAATCAAAGCTGCTGAAAGCACAGTGATCATGTCTTGTCCCCAAGACAGCTTCCAGAACACTACCACTCTTCCAGTTCTTACATTCTTTCCCCTCACTCTTCTGCAGTGTTCTCTCAGTTTTCTCAGTACCTCAGACAGGGAAAAGATTCAATAGTCACTTATTCTCAGCACTTTGGCCAGCCATGAATCTCTGAAGTACCTGGTACCCACAGTGAAAAGAAGATTCTCTGAGAAGGATTGACCATAACACTAATCAGTGTGCACCAATACAATTATTTAGAAGGCAAATTTATAGACACATCACATCCATTTATCTGGCTCCTTCTTTTAAGGATAACTGGGTCCACCTAGATAATCCAAGATAATCTACTCATTTTAAAGTCCTTAACTGAATCACAATAAGGTCATCTTTGGCATATAAAGTAATAGCCAAAGTATATAGGGATTAAGGCCTTATACTTATTCAAAGCACTATAGTCATATTTGGCAAAGGTTGATTTAAACAGCGGAGATGCAGCATGGTAAGCTTAACTGGAAATTAAATATCACTGTCACAAATTAAAAGTAAGTCAATCTATCAGTGCGCTAGTTAGTATTTTGTCAATTTGATGTAGACTTTAGTCAATTGGGAAGAGGAATCCTCAATTAAGGAACTTCCTCTATCAGACTGGCCTGTAGGCAAGTATGGGGGTCATTTTTGTGATTAATGATTGGAGTGGAAGGCTAGCCCACTGTGGGTAGTGCCACCCTGAGCAGACTATCCTGGACTGTATAAGAAAGAAGGCTAAGAAAGCCACTGGGAAAAAGCCAGTGAGCAGCACTGCTCCATTGACTCAGCTTCCATTTCTATCCTCATGTACCTTCTTGATGGACTATAAAGCTGTAAGCTGAAATAAACCCTTTCTTCTGCAAGTTGTTTTTGGTCAGTGTTTTATCACAATCACAATTAACCTACCTAGAATAATAGGTGGCTTGTAGTCACCATTTCCATATCAATCTTTTTTGTTTCTTTGTTTCCATTTTTTATTGGATTTTTTTTTAAATTTTATGTTTCAAATTGTATCCTCTTTCCCAATTTCCTTCCCTCCCAGAAACACCCTATCACATCCTCCCTCCCCCTGTTTCTATGGGTGTGTTCCTTCACACACCCGCCCACTCCCACTTCCCCACTCTCCATTCCCCTACACTGGGGCATCTATTGAGCCTTCTTAGGACCAAGGACCGCTCTTTCCATTGATGCATGACAAAGCCATCCTCTGCTACATATACAGCTGGAGCCATGTGTACTCCTTTGTTGATGACTTAGTCCCTGGGAGTTCTGAGGGTGGGTCTGGTTGGTTGATATTGTTGTTCTTCCTATGGGGTTACAAATCCCTTCAACTCCTTCAGTCTCTTCTCTAACCATATCAATCCTTCTAAAGTTTAAAGAAATTGCTAAAATGTTTGAATGTACCAGTAGAGATGGCTGCTGCACTCAGAAGTCAGAACCTTGATACCACATGAGTCAGTGTGGGCTTTTTCCATGTGCAGACAGTCTTGAACAATTTATTCAGAAACTTCACAGCACAATATAATAGACTTATCAGAACACAGTCGACTGCAGCATGAAGCATGGCTGCTGTCCAAAACTCAGCCCCAACTTTGCAATTATTGGGTCACTGGAAGGCTCTCTACCTTTATAGGGTACATAGAAAAAATGGCTTCTTGCTGGCTGCCTTTGTGGTGATGAAAAGACCAGAAGGGCCTCTGCTTAAATGTTGTTCAGTCACTTCTAGAGGCTTTGGGTACATGGAGAGAGGCAGGTTGCTAAAGAGCTTTTATATTTTTTTGCTTACTGAGTCATGTGGGTATGGATTAGGCAAGGAAGAGGAGGGTTCCTGGGGCTGCCAGGGGCGAACTGACAATAAATAGTCTTAAAAAAAGAGATATGGAGAAAGGGGAATGCACTTTCATACTTTTTCAAAAGAAATGATAAAAAATATTTATAATTCCATGCTCCTCTTGTACATGCTAGCCTTGTCTATGGTATTGGAGGAATTGGTAGAAGTCTGTAGTTCTTAAGATGGCAGATAGGTAGCTGGCCCAACCTGTAATCACTAAGGAATGACTCCTCTTGGAATTTCCTATATCTGAGGATTAAGAAAAGAGGATATTTAATGGTGCCACAGATGTATGTATTGTGATATCCTCTGCCCTGGGCATAGCCTACCTCAGAGAAAGCTCATTGTGAACAGAGCCTATCATGAATACAGCCCCACCACCCACATACACAGCCTGTCATGGATACAGCTCTATGTGAACACAGCCAACTATGAACACAGCCTACCATGTCCACAGTGTAGAATGGACACAATTCTTCCTGAACATAGGTCACTGGGTAAAACCACCTAACTCTTCATAATTGGTAATATCCTGGGATATTCAAGCAACATGGTAGGAAGGAAATGACCTCATCACGACAACATGACTGGAGTTGCACAATAGCCTATCCCCAATGGGGAAGTTTTGAAGAGTTTTGTTTTATTTTGTTATGCTTTATTTAATATTTTTAGGGCACCATAAAACCAACAATATAACATAATTGTTTCTTGTTTCAGTAATGTGCTTATACATAAAGTGCAGGCAAATGTCTTCATTTGTTTTCTCCTGCTATTGTTGGAGTTCAACAAAAGACCCTTTCTCAGAAAGACCACGGAGACCACCGCCATAGCTGCGAAATGCATGAAGATTTTTATTATTCCACCATCTTGGGGACTCCCCTCTCAGCACGCAGGCCAGAGGAGAGACTCAGAACAGAGATAGAACACACGTTTTATACCTTTGTAAGGGGCAGATTTGATCAAGAGGCTTCTCATTGGTGTAGCAAGTAACCCTCTCAGGCATTGGCTGGTTTGTATAGTGACTAAGTAACCCTTTGGCCTAGTGGCTCACTTTGCTTGGCCCCATGGTGGGTTATTAAGATTTGGTCAGCAAAGTAATAGTACATTAACGTCACAGCTGTTAACATCAGGGGAATTCTCACAACAAGGTCAGGGTGGTTTGTGGTCTTTGTCAGAATTCAGTGTGGGGTGGGGGCAGGAGAATTGCTAATCTTGTTATGGTTATTTCTTTGAGAACAGCTAATATTGTTTTGGTAGCTGCAAGCTTAATCATTTCGACTGCTAAAACTATGTTTTTACATTTGTTTAATCAGCCAGCTTCCTTATCTGGCTCTGCAATTGGTCTACTATTACATTTTGGAAAGTCCTTTTCGAAGGGGGAAGGTATTGGGTGGTCTTGAATTCATTTTGGATATTACACTATAACAGAATTCACAATGAAAAATCTTTGACTCATAGTTCTTCGGGCTAGGCAGCACAAGGTGAAGGGTCATATGCCTGGTAACAATGCTTTTGCTGCCCTTACCATGGTAGAAACATGGGAGAGTGAGCAAGAAGGAATAAGTTTCCTATATAAGAAACTTACACCTGTAATGACATAAATACCTTCACATAGACAGAGCCTTCATGACCTAATCCCCTCTTCAACCACCCCAAACCTTGTTGTACTTGGAATTGAATTTCCAACACATAAACTTGGAAGGACAAATTCAAGCCATAGCAGCATATAACAGAAGTTGGAGAACTGAAACTCAGAATGACCATAATTTAAAAGCTCTATCTCCACACACATTGTAATTCCTAATAAATACATTTCAGTAAACTTTAAACTCATTAAAATGATGCCTGGTTAAAAAAAAAAAAAAGAAAGGCAGATGCCCCTCAGTACACACAATTTCTTTTTCCTTCTATACAAAGGCAGTGGTGTTTTCGTTTTCTCAGTGCTGCATAAGATAGCTATTGAGGGACACTCACAGGTCACCTGTAGTTTTGGCTTCGTTCTGGCATGGAACAGTGGCGGGGCTGGGAAACTTTCACTTTATGTCATGTATGACAGCCGGCATCTGTAACTAGATGAACAGAATTGCTATGCAAGAGTCCCAGAACGCAAAGGTAATTGATTCATTCTTTTTATTTCAGAAGAAGGATTCAATTCTATTTCTGAGTTAAGACTGGACATGACAACCACAGGATGCTATACAGCAGGTAGAAACAGTGTTCAAGTTCAAGTCCCTTCTGTTAAGTCACGCTGGACATGCTTTTAGGTCCTGAATTAGGGACCATTGAGGTGGGCTCAGAGTAGCTGGGAATGTGGAAGTGTCGCTCTTAGCTGTGTTCACATAGGCAACTGTTTTAAACCATACAATGAGCCTCAATACCAGGTCCCATGGAGGAGTCTGGCTCCGGATTAAAATTCTGGATGTGCCTTTACAGGCCTAACTAGGGATAATCAAAAAGGCTCTACTTGGCGGGCCTCCAGCAGAGACTGCGAAACTGTCTTTCAGTTCCAGGCTGTCACACAGCCATTGCACCAAGTGAAGGGAAGGCAGAAGAGAACCACAACTGAGCAGCCACTCTCTTGCACAGGCTTGCATACCCTTATTTCCAGTTCTTGGTAGCCACTGTATCCGAGGTCCTGGGGAGAAGCTGCCTCTGCTGCCTGATGAGGGTAGGGTAACAAACCTCGGAGACACTTCCACCTCAGTCTCTTATCCATTTCAAATGCTCCCCAAATCATCCTCCCTCTCTTATCCGTGCACACATTGGATCAAGATCCAGAGACATAATGAATAGTTTTGCTTAGGTTTGGTAGTCAGTGACCCCCGTGTCTGTGTTAGTGTATTGTTTTAGGGGAGGATATGAAAGAGACTCAGAAGATGCTCGGGCTGTAATGTTTTGTACACACCACTGTAGTGAGCACAGGATTAACCCTTTAACTGCATCTATCTCAACAGGCCTGCCAAACTCAGCTCAGCTCCTGATACCCACTGCAGGTTCATCAGGATCAGCTGCCGGGCACAAGAAGCTATAGAGCATGTAGAAATGGGTTGAAGTTCAAGTCCATTCTGTTAAGCCACATTGGACATGCTTTTCTGTCCTGAATTAGGGAGCACTGCTGTTTGCTCAGAATAGCTGGGAATATGTGAGTTCCCTTCTTAGCAGTGCTCCCATAGACATCTACTGTCACTCTCGATAATCAACACAGTTAAAGGCCTATGAACTGCGTCCAAAGCTCTGAGCTCCTTGTTGTTGAGCAGACGCATGAAGAACTCAGAGCAGCCTCAGTCTGTCAAGATCCACAACCACACTGCAATGCACTACTGACTTTTGTATCTTGAGGCACGGGACTATGTTAACATCAGAGTTCAGTCAGTGTGTCAGAGCTATTGTGATGCGATTGTGTGGTGAGAAGATATCACAATTGTCTAGGAATTTGGAGCAATTAGGATGTGTATTAAGTACAGCATATTAGAGGAAAGAGATGGTGAATAGGGCTGTGGAGGCTATGTAGGAGTCTCCTGGAGGTCTTTGCACTGGTTAGAACATCATTATTTATGCTATCATGAGATAGGTTCCATCACTTCCTGGGGTCACATAGAGCCTTGTCAGCTTCCTGTTTAAAACAGTAAACGATTTTCTCACCTCATATATTTTATCCTGTGTGTCTGTATCTGTGTGTGTTGCTTGTGTGCTAGAATATCTTTATTTTGCCCATTTATTTTGTTTGCTTTTTACCATGTCAGGCATGTTGTGGAATGATTTCTGCTTTTCCAGAGAAGAGTGAGACTCAATGCATGAAGATACAAGCTTTGAGCTTCATGTTCTTTGAGATTCTGTCTTAGTTTGAGTTTTTTTTTTTTTTTTTTTTTTTCTGTGAAGAACTACCAACTCGTACAAAGAAAAACGTTTAATTGGTACTGGCTTACAATTTCAGAGGTGTCTTAGTTATGTGGTTTTACTTCTGTGAACAGACTCCATAACCAAGGCAATTCTTATAAGGACAACATTTAATTGGCGCTGGCTTACTGGTTCAGTCCCTTATCATCAAGGCAGGAACATTGGCAGCATCCAGGCAGGCGCTCTACATCTTCATCTGAAGGTTTCTAGGAGAAGACTGGCTCTCATCCTGTTAGGACGAGGGTCTCATTGCTCACTCCCACAGTTACATACTTCCTCCAACAAGGCCACACCTACTCCAATAAGGCCATACCTCCTAATAGTGCCACTCCCTGGGCTAAGCATATTCAAACTACACAAGAGGTTTAGTTCATTAATTTCATGGCAGGAAACATGCTAGTATTCAGACAGAGTTGAGAGTCTGATCCACAGGCAGCAGAAGTACACTGCACCATACTGGGCATTGCTTGAGCATATGAGGCCGTAAGGCCCACCTTTGCCACTTGCTATGGCCAAGCATTCAAACAGATGAGTCTATGGGAATCATTCCTATTCAACCCATACAGATTCTGTATATTATTCTATGATAGCTTTGCATTACTACAGAATAGCAAGTGTCAGGGCAAAGGGGAGGACAATAGTTAAAGCACTTGCCAAGTAAGCATGGGGGCTGAGGTTCAAATCTCTACAACCCATTTAAATGCTGGGTGGATAGTCAGCCTGTAACTGTAGTGCTTTGGAGGTTGAGATGAAAGATACTGTGCTTGTTTTAATTAGAAATTTCTCCCATCATCCTTGGTATTTGAACACTTGGTCCCTGGTGAGTGGCACAGTTCAGGGAGGCTTATGCCTCCAGTGAAGTTGGGCTTTGAAAGTAAAAAGCCTTGCCTACTTCTAGTCCTCTCTATCTCCGTCTCTCTGTGTCTCTATCTCTGTGTCTCTGTTTCTGTTTCCCTCTCTGCCTCTTTCTGTCTCTGTCTCTGTCTCTGTCTCTGTGTCTCTGTCTCTGTCTCTCTCTCTCTCTCTCTCTGGTTTATGCCTAAGTAAAGGATGTGAGTTCTCAGTACCCTGTTCCTGTTGCCATGACTACCTCTTTCCCATCATGATGGACACTTATGCACCTAGAACCTTAAGGGCAAATAATACAGTGTTTATCAGAACAATAGAAAAGTAACTCATAGAGAATCTGAGGGGAAAGCTGTCTGGGTGAGCTAGCCACATCAGTGAACTCTGAGTTCACCTGAGAGGCCTTGCCTCTAGGAATAAGGTAGAGTAATCAAGGAAGATGCCTGAGCACATCTCTGCATGCACATGCACATGTACATGCACACATAGCACACAACACATATAAATGTGCATACATGAGGAAAGAAAAAGGGGAAAGCAAATCCAAGTCTCTACCTCCATTTCATTTAAAAAAAATGCACATATCCTTCTGTTAAATCTTCCAGTCTGCATCCAAAGATAGATCGTTTGTCCTGGGTATGATTTTATTATCTTTTAAATCTTCCATGCTGCTTGGCATTTATTATGATCTTGAGATATGAAGTTCAGGATACAATATGATTATATTGTGAATTATAATTAAAACACTCAGGAGAATGGTCAAGTAGTGATGCATGGCCCATATCTCTCCTCTTCCTCCTCTTCCTCCTCCTCCTCCTCCTCCTCCTCCTCCTCCTCCTCTTCCTCCTCCTCCTCCTCCTTCTGATTCTCAGCTTTAAGGTTTGATATGGAAAGAAAATCACTGAGAGAAGAGTGGTCTCATTAATTTTGGTTCGGCCTCTATAACTTAACTTTTGTGTTGTATCTGGAACTGGTTTACAGAAGTGTTACTTCTACAGGTAAGACACAGGCACAGGGGTCTACTGTGAAGTCAGCGGTGTGAGGATATTCTTTAACTTTGCTTACGTGCACAATCTTCTTAACAAAAAATTGAGCTAATTGGGAATTTTATCATGTACCTTGCTATGGGATGTATTTCCATAGGAAAAAATGTTGGGTTTGTAAAGGGTGCTTTTTGCTTTGGCCTCAGACACGGTATCTTCAGCACCTCCTTTGGTCCCTTGTGTGGACTTACAGTCCTTGCTAGAAAGATCTCTTGCTTAACACTGTCCTTGGTAGACTCAGGCTTTCTGGGCCACCTCTGCATTCTCTTTGCTGGTGCATTCTTTGTATACCCATTGTATTTCTTAAAGCTAGCCAAGCCAATCGTGTGTGTGTGTGTGTGTGTGTGTGTGTGGTGATGTGTCCATGGTAGCTTGTTCTGTTCTTCACTTGTTACTTGCAGGGCAGGCAAGGCTGACAGCCTGTCAAAACTTAGCAGAAGGAGGTCCTGAAACTCATTATTTCCCAACAATTTTATATTATAGTTCTTGGCACCTTTTCTCCTAAAATCAGTTTTCTAGGTAACATCACAATACCTTAGCAGTTTTCACAGTATTGGCACTAGGCAGTAAATACTGCATAGCTCTTTGGTAGTCACTCCAGGAAAGGATGCATTGAGAACAAGCATCACAGAGCCAGAAAGCCATGGAAATAAATTTATTTAATGAAATCTCCTTTTGGTCACTTGAAATTTTTTCTGGCTGCTTTATATAGAGAATGCAGGAGAGTTTTCTATTTCAACATTTAAATTTATAAAGCTTTCAATATATATATTGCATCTGCCACTACTTTCCTCCATACCCCGACACTGACCATTTTTCCCCTTCCAACAATTTCAGGTACTCTTGTTATTGTTATTGGTAGCATCCCAACCAAAAAAAAAAAATCTAGCTGGTATTTTCCCTATGTGCATATGTGTATGGCCATCTGCTGGGGCCTGAGCAACTTACAAGTGTCCATATTATAAAAGGAAAGCAACTTTTCCTTGACAGTCATCAGATACCACTGGCTCTATTTTTCAAATGAAAATACAGTTCCATAAACCACCTGACCAGCTTTGTAGTCAATAAGAATATGTGATTAGAGGGCTTAGGGCAGATTTCTGTTCTCCTTTTCATTGGTATTGTGAACAATTTCTGCAATTCCTCATCTCAATAGGGACAGTAAATTATTACCAAGATATTTATACCAAAAGCACTGTGTGTATCATTAGAAACAGAATAATTTACTGGAGAAACATTCTCTTCCATTATGGCACATATTTTAATATAATAAAATATTCAATGTTCATTTGAAAGCTTTTTAGCATCATCTGCTTCGAGAAACATAAGAAAAATGAAAGGAGATTTAAAAGCAAGAAATCAGGCCAAATACCAATGCATAAGGAGAAGTTACAGATGGCTTTCTAGGTATGAAATGGAAGTGAGACATCTGTGTGCTCAAGTGTACCTATCTCTATCCTTTGGGTTCTATTAAGCTGTTTCCAGTATGAGGAATCTTTAATAACATTTTTTGTTTACTTTTTCCTCAAAAAAGAGTTATATCCCATGCTTTGCCACCCTCATTAATCAACTTTTATAGTTCATTTCTATATTCCCCTTTGATGCCGTGAGGATAATTTGAAAGATCAGCATTTTCCTTAAGAGTGACATGGAACATTTCAAACAAAAGTTGCTTTGTTAATGTGAGATGAGGAAAAGGCTTACCACATTGAAACACTTGCTCCCTGCACCATCCCACCAGCTCAGCAAACACCATAAGTGACAAATGTAACAGCACACACCCCATTAACCAGTGCATGTGAAAAATTGCAACAGGCTTTCATAAAGCTCTTGCAAATAAGACTCACAAACTCCCTAGAAGGACTTAGGCTAAAGGATGCATCTGGTCCTCCCTCTTCTATCTCATTCTGAAGGAAACATACTTTTTTTTTTTTTAATCAGAATGCAAACTTCTATTTTCTCACTTTGAAGTAGCATCTTTTCTCAGCACTTTCTTTCACTGGCACTATGCTTTCTAGTTTAACTTTTTGATCCCTATTAGACTTGTTCCCTCTGGGGTGGATGGATGGATGGATGGATGGATGGATGGATGGATGGATGGTCATTGAGCCTATTAAAGAAATTATTAAAACTCGATTTTGCTTGTAGTATTCTCCTTGTTCCTATCCACTATCTGGTACCTTGAGTGTACAGAAAGGGATTGGTGAATGTCCATTTGTTTCCTTCTACTGGGTCGCAAATTGAAACTTCTTTACCAAGTAGTGTCCTGGAACTTATCACACTGTCTTTTGGTTTCCTTTCTATCTCACCTTAGGCTCAGATTTTGTCTAGAAGCTTCCTTTCTTTACACACTGAGTTCTTTGTAGGCACTAATGTCAGTATCATTGCTACAAAACATATTAAATATTGGTGCTATTCAAAACACATTTCCAGACCTCATATATATGAAGATATACCAATAATTATGACAATTGATATTTCAGGTGGTAATGTTCTGAACTTCAATGAAATATGTCTTATCTAGGTAGAAGGATGAGAATAAACTAGCTAGGTGTTGGATGAGAAAACAATAATTTATAAATCTAATTTTGTGGAACTGAAGGCCAAGCAATTGAGAGTATATTTTATCTCATAATGGAGAAGTCATTAAAGGTTTGAAGAGAACAACATGTATAGACTTCAAGTCAACCATAATCATAAGACCAAAAGGTTATTTATTTACCATGAATTGAATACAATCATGATTCCAAATTGATAGTCTTAGAAAAAGAAAAAGAAGCACTCAGTATCTTTCATGCAAACTGTATGCTGCTAAGAATGGGAAAGCGGCATACAAATTACCATAACACAACATTCTCAGTGATGCAGAAAATATATGAATACATTTTCCTCAGTTAAGAGAAGAAAGGGTGATTTATTTTGCTTAGAAGGATGTCTATCAGGAAATGCAATTAGAATCATGATTCTTAAACATAATCAAGGAAGAGAAGGATGTAATTTCAGGTGGAAAGAAAAGTGGGGTCAATGATAAATAATTCCAGACTCCCAGGAAATCCAAAGTAGGGTAATAAATGAAAGGAAAGAACTGACTTTATAACATGTTGAAGAATGATAAGACAAGGAACCTTGAGTATGAAGATGCTACAAAGTCTGAACACAGCTTTAGAGGGTAGAAGCCAACCTATACAGGTATATGATAATGTTACCTAAATATTACCAGATATGAGTTTACTGTTGGATATGAACACTGTGTGTTCTTCACTGAGCACCCTGCATGAATCACTTTCTGTTCAAGCCAATAGTCTGAAAACAACTTACCTTTTTCAAAGGATATTTATTGAAGACTAGCTTATACAATAGATGCTTTTATTGAAACATTAACCCAGAATGATCAAACTCCTTCTGAGGTGGTTTATGGAATTAGTAATATCATCTTCCTCACTGGTGAAAGACTGTCAATCATGTACCTTAAACCTTTACCCATCTAGGTTTCATGTGAGCCAACAAGTTGAATTTCCTATGTGATGCGGTTAAGGAGGTAAGTGCTAATATATTAAGAATGGGTTTTCACTGGGCGGTAATGGCGCATACCTTTAATCCTAGCACTTGGGAGGCAGAAGCAGGCAGATTTCTGAGTTCTAGGCCAGCCTGGTCTACAGAGTGAGTTCCAGAACAGTCAGGGCCACACAGAGAAACCCTGTCTTGAAAAACAAAACAAAACAAACAAACAAACAAAAGGAGTGGATATTCTTCAAGGAAGATTAACTCTAGGACTCAAATTTGTGGTAGATCATTTTGGGGGAAGTATAGCAAAGCAAGGTTTTAATATTAATCATATTATCTCAGAAAATGGAGAATTCTATGATTAGAAATCTTGGTAAACCACATTCACAGGGATGGACTTGAGCAAGGCTCAGGAGAGATGGGTACCTGGTGTATAGGTGGTCATTAGAGTCCAGACCTGGGTTTGTTTGTGGTCCCCTTTGGATTCGCATCATCAGTTATAGAGTGGTCTTGTCTGATTGTGATACTTAGTGAAATTACTTACTTCCAAGAAGAGAATAACATGGGATACCATCAGGCTGTTATTAACACCAAGACTTAGCAACCCTGGATGCTGCTGTGTTCCTCTAAATTAACCATCTTAGTAAGTTAAGTTTAATGGAATTGCTCCCAAGCTTTCCTCTCTGTACCACATAGGAAATACAGGAAATGAGCCTCGTCTTTCCTTTCAACATCAACATTCCTGCAGTGCTTAAATTACTGGGCCACAGTTGACCCAACGCCCCTGAAGATATTGGGAGGCTCTGGCTGTCCCCAAGATGTATACAAGCAAACCCACTGTAGTAGTTATAATATTGATTGTAATTTCATCTTGCTGTTGGCAAAGTATTTTTCTTACAGTTTGTGCTCTTTACCATGGACATTAGGAATGACTCCTGTCATTCTTCACAAGCATCTTCTTTGCAGTTTCTCATTTTGCTTTTGGCATCCTTGCCTAAAGCAAATGCGGGGACAAAATAAAAATGGAACGAAGACTGAAGGAAAAGCCATCCAGTGACTGTCCCAACTTTGACTCCATCCCATGAAACCCTGATGCCATTACTGATGCTATGTTGTGCTTGCAGACAGGATCCTAGCATGGCTGTTCTCTGTGAGGCTCTACCAGTAGCTGATTAAGACAGCTGCAGATACTTACCATCAACTTTTGGACTGAGGTTGGGGACCCCTATGGAAGAGTTAAGGGAAGGATTGAAGGAGCTAAAGGGGATGGCAACCCTATAGCAAGAACAACAGTATCAACCAACCCAGACCCCTCAGAGCTTTCAGAGACTAAGCCACTAATTTATGGCACATATGTAGTAGAGGACTGTCTTGTGCGGCCTCAGTGGCAAAGCATGAACCTAATTCTGTAGAGACTTGATGCCCCAGGGAATGGGGATGCTGGAGGGAGTGAGGTAGGAGTGGATGGGTGGGTGTGGGAAGCACACTCTGACAGGCAAAGGGGAGAAGGATGGGGTGAAGAACTCTGGGTGGGGGACCAGGAAGGGGGAGGTCAACATTTGGAATGTTAATAAATAAAATAATTTAATTAAAATTAAAAAAAAGAAAAGAAAATATTTCATCCTCATTGGAAAGAGCACTAGCTTCCCTCCCACCCCCACCCATGCTGAGATCTTAGGTATCCATGCTGCTTTTTTAAAAAAATTTTTTTCTTTATTATTAGAGAATTTCTTCATTTACATTTCAAGTGTTATCCCAAAAGTACCCTATACCCTCCCCGCAGCGCCCTGCTCCCCAACCCTCCCACTCCCACTACTTGGCCCTGGCATTCCCCTTTAATGGAGCATTTAAACATTGCTAGACCAAGGGGCCGTTCTTCCCAATAATGGCCAACTAGGCCATCTTCTAATACATATTCAGCTAGAGACATAAGCTCTGGGGCTTCTGATTAGTTCATATTGTTGTTCCATCTATAGGTTTGCAGACCCCTACAGCTCTTGGGTACTCTCTCTAGCTCCTACATTGGGGACCCTGTGTTCTGCCCTATAGATGATTGTGAGCATCCACTTCTGCATTTGTCAGGGACTGTCAAAGCCTGCCAGGAGACAGCTACATCAGGGTCCTTTCAGCAATATCCTGCTGGTGTATGCAGTAGTGTCTGCATTTGGTGGCTGATTATGTGATGGACCACCCGGGTGGGGCACTCTCTGGATGGTCCATCCTTTTGTTTAGCTCCAAACTTTGTCTCTGCACCTCCTTCCATGTATATTTTAATCCCTATTATAGGGAGGAATGACGTATCCACGCGTTGGTCTTTCTTGATTTTCTTGTGTTTTGGAAATTGTATCTTGGGTATTCTAGGTTTCTGGGCTAATATCCGCTTATCAGTGAGTGCATATTAAGTGACTTCTTTTGTGATTGGGTTACCTCACTCAGGATGATATCCTCCAGATACATCATTTACTTAAGAATTTCATAAATTCATTGTTTTTAATAGCTGAGTAGTACTCCATTGTNACCTGGACGTACAAGTCCAGCACACACACAAGCATGATCACATACATACACACCTTCCATGCACACACATACAATCACACAGAGATCTCACACACAAACATGCATATTATATGCACACACCATCACATATTTGCTATTACACACACACACACACACACACACACACACACACACACACACACACACACACACACAGCCGGAGAGGCACCACTTTTCTAAAGACCTCTAGTTATATGTGTCACTGATTTGCATATTACATCTACTGAAATTGCTATTTCAGGAAACACCTTTTAAATTATTTTTTCTTTCTGCCTGTTATCTATGATCTTTCATTATTTCAAATTATTGTGCTTTGTAAATGGGTAAAACTAGGTATTCTGAAAGTCAATTGATATTATATTTCTGTAACTAAAACCGTGAAATAAAATCACATGGGCTAAAATTACTAACACGCCTCAGCTTAGAGCTGATTTTGCCTCTCTGTTCATATTTGCTCCAGCCACCCATCAGTACTGCTCCCTGGGAGTAATCTTGTTTGCTATTTTCTTACAAAGAGCATGAGGGAAACTGAAGATTGATTAGCAGTAAACCAAAATGAAAAGAAAAAAATTGCCATGTAGGTAAGAAACTATCAAATTGATTATACAACAAAAACACAAAAGACAAATAACAAATAACTCTGAAACTAACTGGTCTAACACCAGGGGCCCAGAGAACACAAACAGGAAGCACTTATTTGTGACTTTTCCAATTTCAATTTTCTCTTGGCAATTGCTGTGTAAAAGGCACCCTGTGCAGGATGGGAGTGTAGGAAATAGATCTTCTTCTTCTTCTTCTTTTTTTTTTTTTATGTCTTCTGATCCTAAAGATAATTTTCCTTTTCTTTATTACAAGAGATTCAAATCTTACGACTATGTCTGTTTTCTTGACTCTCATGAAAGGTTCTCACAAACAGAAAGGAAAAGAAATTATTCCTCTGAGCACGTGATGCTTATAACAGCCCCGCTGAGCAGCACATCTGTCCCTGCAGTGCAGCCCAGCAGCCTGGCTGAGGACTCCCAATGGGTTTTCCTCAGGAGTGCAAAGTGCTCAGGAGAAGAAAACAAATGAGCAGGGAGAGCAAAGGTGGGGAGTCTTGCACTGGAAAACTGAAAGGTCAGAAGAAAACGCTAACTTTATGTGAAGATATGACATTTGACATTCAGATCTGAAGTAAACTCCTTTTGTTCTCCAGCGGCATGGTGCACCTATGAAAACTAAGGAGTTATGATGCTCTGGAAAGAGTTTATTAAACATGAGCAGTTATTTTGTGACACAATGTTCATATAACTTGGGTGTGTAATTCAGAGAGTAAATGTGTTTTAAGATATGACCAATATATTTTTTATTAATTATTTTATTTATTTATATTCCAAATATTGCTCCCCTTCCTAGTATCCCATCCATTAGTTCTCTGCAACCCCTTTACTTCTGTGAGTGTGCTCCCCCACCCACCCACTCTCATCCCCACTCAGTTGGCATCCTCCTTCCTTGGGTCATCAAGTTTCTATAAGATTAAGCACATTTCCCACTGAGGACAGACAAGACATTCTTCTGTTACATATGTAGCAGGGGCGAGGGACTAGTCAATGTATGCCCTTTGGCTGGTGGCTTAGTCTCTGGGAGCTCTTAGGGGTCCAGGTTAGTTGATACTATTGTCCTTTCTTTGGGGTTACAATCTCCTTTAGCTCCCTCAATTCTTCCTCTAACTCTTCCATAGGGGTCCCTGATCTGAGTCCAATGGTTGGCTATTAATCCATATAAATAAAATTTGGTGGAGAAAAATAATGTGAAATTAAGAGATTTAAACTATGAGGTCAATTTCAGTGTTAAAAGTATATGAACAACAACAACAAAACAGTACATGAGCTAAAATATTTTTAATTAACTTCAAGCTACTTATTCTCACTAATCTTTAATGACTTTTGATGAGTTTTTTTAAGATCATACAGTACCATTTTGTTATGTCCCATTTCTCTGAGATTCCTTTTCTTCAAAAGAAAATTATTCTAATTATTAAGACTGAGGAGACACTTCACAGAAAACCGCTTCCACTTCACACACTGACTGACAACAGGGAAAGGTATACACAAAACCACTCTCAGGTTTAGTCACTGCCCAGACTGTTAACTTATGCCATGATTCTATAAGCCTCACCATCCATATCAGTCTATCAAAGTGACTCCTCTTTAGCACATCATCTGTGTATTGGATTTGTCAATGCTTATCAGAAGAATTCTCATCCAAGAGAGGAAAACGACTGAGATCATTCAACAAACATTCTGGCCACCCAAGGTAACCATCTTGGAATTAGCTACAGCAGTATGGATATGGGCTGAACCCCAACACACATATAAGATCTGTAGGACCTTAGATCTATACTAAGGGCAATAGGGCAATAGAGCTGTATTCCCTGTCAACTCCAATCTTTTCAGATGAAATAAAAAGACAATCTATCCCATTACATGCTTAGAAATTCTTACTGATACACTTAACTGTGTCATATCGCTTCTTTCTTAGGGATAATTCTTATTTTAGTATTATAATAGCATTCTTGGCCTCAGAATCTGAATTAATGAAGTTAGAAAGCATAAAAGAATGCTGAAGTAATGTGGTAGGAAAAGGAAAATTCCACACATCTAGTCACATCATGTTACTCCTCTATTACTAATACATCCCTGGGAGGAGCTGGGCTTTCTCATTGCCAACATCACAGTGAGACTGAGGGCACTTATGGAGGCATGGTAATTTTCCAACTTTTTAAATGGTAAGAGGTTTAAGTGCCTTTACAATTATGTACTGACCATTTCTCCAAGAAAGATTTTTCTTTATCCACTATTAGATATTATGGGTCATGCAGAACATTCTTTGGTGTGATGAAATACAACCCCATGGTCCACATTTGTTCAGCATCTTCTTTTCTGCACTTTCTATACTACTCAGATTTTTTAATCTATTCATGGCTATGAGCCTAAAGTAACACTCTATCAGGATCCACTCCTGTCTTGCAATAGCTATGAATGCCATCCCAGACTGCCAGTTTTACGAAAAACCTGGCTTACTTGATTTCTCCATAGCTGTTTGCAATCTCCATCTTCTTCACTGGAAGATATAATAGTACTTTATGACAATTTTTTTCCTTTGTCACATGCAAGAGAAGTATGTTGAGATTCAGCCCTTATCAGTTTTGCTGGAGTTAATTCCAAGATTGTCACCTTGGGTGAACAGGATGCTTGTTAAATTATCTCAATCATTTTCTACACTTCAATGGGAATTCTGATGAGCATTGACTCATTTCACACTAACAGACTTTATGAAACCTCATAAGGTCCTTATGATCTGTGTTTCATGTTTGAATCTAATTAATAGAAGATTTTTCTACTACCCTTTGGTCTGTCTGCAAGTATATTCAACTAATTACTGACTACCAGGTAGAAAACAAACATAACACAAAATATTGGCTTCCTGAAATCAGATCTGATTTGCTTTCTTTTTTCCTCTGTCTAAGGGATGCCTTTCCAAATAAAATGGTCAAGTATTCAATATTTATGAAAGTACCTCTGTCAGCAGATCTGTCAAACAAATACCAAAAATAAATGACTATTCCAAGACCTAACAAGGGATTCAGTACTTGCTAATTATGCTTTGAAAAAAAAGTGTTGAGTTTTATAAGACTATGAGCATTGTTTCTGTTGGCATAGATGGTGATTATCTTGACAGATGAGAGAGAAAAATTAGCAAATGGGTACTTTTGCTTTCCATTACTTTTTCTCCACCTCTCCCCTTGCAGATGCAATAAGCAATGAAGTGTTTAGAGTCAAGCCTGGCATGTACCAACTCCTCAGAAGTTGGCATGGTGCTTTAAGACTGAGGAAGTGAAGGACAAGGATGATATAATGGTTACTTCCTTCAGAAACTTAGAATATGAGCATTTAAATTCTCTCCTCGGGAGTGGGCACTACTAGAGTTTCTTGGGTTTTGTTTTGTTTTGTTTTTGCAGTGTGATTATTTAAGCATTTAAGGCTTATTATTCTGACTTTAAGACTAAGATTAGAGTAGAAGGTCTCAATCATTCACCAATTGTGTTGTCTTTAGAAAGTTACCTGTCAACAGCTAGTCCATGATGTCCTCCATGCTGAGATGCTGACTGGCTTGATCTTGTGCAGTTGCTTTGAGTTCATGGTCCTATCAAATCCAGAAGATATTGTTTCACTTACTCCCCCAAGACTTTGTTTCTTATAACCTTTCTACTCCCTCGTCTGTGAGCATCCCTGAGAGCTGGGAGTTATGGGGTATGATATAGACGATCCATGTGTGGTTGAGCGTTCCATGGATATTTATTTATTCATTATGGCCAGTTGTGATTTTTCTGGTTAAGCATCATCCACTGGACAAAGAAACTTATTTGATAAGATCTGAGACATGCACTAGTTTGTGGATGTAAAGATACAGATTTGGAAGACCCTTTGAACTTGTTCATTGATGCTTGTGACCTCTGAGCTCCCCAGCTATAGGAACTTTGGCAAAGTAACATTGTAGGAGCACATTTTGAAGTGTTTAAAGTCAAGCCTGGCATGTATTAACCCTTTAGAAGCTGACATGGTGCTTTAAAACTGAGGAAAAGAAGGACAAGGATAATGTAACAGTTGGTTACCGCTTTAACATTCACATCGCTATCTCACTCATCCGTAGGCATACCTTACCACCCTGCCTTTACCCTACCTTCTCACCTGTCTCTCAACTGAAAATTTCATCCCATTATTGACCACTATTTCTCTTTTACCCTTCCTGTCACTTGTGTTCTAATATCCTTTCTATTTTGAGATCCTTTTTTACCTTTACCCATCACTGACCCTTCTTCTTAGCTCTACAGGTTCTCCAAGCTAAAAACATGAATCTACAGAATCATAATATATAAGTGAGAACATGCAATGCTAGTCTATGGGCTACCATATTCAGCATATTATTTTTTAATTCTATCGATTTACCTACCAACCTCATAATTTCATTCACTTATGGCTTCTGGAGGAAGGATAGTTTGCTTTTCTTAAATGTCTTGTCACTAGTAGGTCAACCATGCTCCAGTGAATAGCCCCATACCCTTGAGTATGTAGGCAGCACGAGTTGGACTAAGAGATTTATAACAACATTAACAACAAAAGGAGTATACAAAGAATGGATGGAGTAATGGGGTAGGAATGAGTCATGAATATATCAAAATATTGTGTGGATGTAGGAAATTCTCAAAATTTACTAAAATCTTATTTTTAAAGAAAATCAAACCTTTCTCCATTATTTCCCTCAGTTATAAAATAAGACGTTTGTATCTATTTTATTCAACAGTTATAGTGATATCATCAATATATTGATATAACATAGATGTCATGAGCCTAATATGAAAATTGCTTTAATGATTGAGCTATCGCACTCATTGAAAATATAATACTGACAAATTCTAAAACCATGTTAAACTTGACCTTGAACCCTGTAAATTCTGATCACAGTTTGCAAACCTTTGCTGTAGCTCCTGCTATATTTTTGTTAAATCAATACCTTTAAGTGAGTTTACTCTCAGATGCCTCAGTTATGCATAGCCTTCAAGGGTAATGCTTGTGGCTTGTGTTGTAAACCATAAATGAACAGTTTCTAACACAGAGTTGAAGTGAATAAGACAGACACTTGCGATGTCTTTGTCTAACCTTAGTAATATTCCACAGTTCGAGAAGTGAAGATCATGGAAGCTAAATGACTTGAGAAAGAACAGTTAATGACTAGCAAAATAAATTTAAGAAACCAATGTCACAACACATTAGTCAGTCTCAAAGCTGATGCCATGATTGTGAAGACTGTGCTGCTATGTAGATTCCCACACTCAGAAGTGCCCACATTGGTTTTTATTACCCAGGGATTGCTATATTCAAATTCCTACTATTTTAAAATTTGGTTTTATTCTATGACTGCTTGCATGCATGTGTTTTGCTTGTATGTATGTACGTCTCTCTCTCTCTCTCTCTCTCTCTCTCTCTCTCTCTCTCTCTCTCTCTCTCTCACACACACACACACACACACACACACACACACACACCTGGTGCCAGATCTCTATCAGAAGAGCATACTTCATTCCATGCAATTGGACTTACAGATAGTTGTGAGCTGCTATGTGGGTGCTGGGAACCAACACCAGATTCTCTGCTAGGGTAGCATGTGCTCTTGCATGCTGAGTCACTCTCCAACCCCAAATCCCTAAATTTTTTTTTCATTTTTTTTGTTGACTATTTTATTGATTTACATTTCAAATGTTATCCCCTTTCTCGGTTTCTCCTCCAGAAACTCCTATCCCATCCTTCCTCTCCCTGCTTCTATGAGGGTGCTCCCCGACCCACCCACCCACCCACCCACTCCAGCCTCCCCATCAGGAGAATACCATATTGTTCTTTGCATTGGGCCCTGCAACTCATACATGTGGTCATTCAAACTATGCAGGCAGTCTTGCACATTATGCAGGTGGTCTTGGATGCTGTACAATCTTGTAAACCAACATTTGAAACAGAAGTAAGAATGCTAAAGTGAAAAATTCTCTCCAAGATTCAATTCACAGACCATATGAAGCCTAAGAAGAAGGAAAACCGAAATGTGGATGCTTCAGTGATTCTTAGAAAGGTGGCCAAAATACTCACAGGAGGAAATATGGAGACAAAGTGTGGAGCAGTGACTGAAGGAAAGGCCATCCAGAGACTGCTCCACCCTGGGAATCCATGCCATATATAATCACCAAACTTGGACGCTATTGTGGATGCCAGGAGGTGCTTGCTGATGTGGCTGTCTCCTGAGAGGCTCTGCCAGAGCCTGACAAATACAGAGGTAGATGCTCACAGCCAACCATTGGACTGTACATGAGGATTCCCAATGGAGGATTTGGAGAAGGGACTGAAGGAGCTGAGGGAATTGCAGCAACAGTGGAAGGAGCAACAGTGTCAACAGGCCAGAACCCCTGGAGCTCCTGGGGATTGGACTACCAACAAAAGAATACACATAGAGGAACCCATGGCTCCAGCTGTATATGTGGCAGAGAATGGCCTTGTTGGACATCAGTGGGTGGAGAGGCTCTTGTGCCTGATGGTATAAGATGTCTCAGTGTAGCAGAATGCCAGGGTGGGAAGACAGGAGTGGGTGGGTGGGTAGGGGAGCACCCTCATAGAAGCAGGGGGAGGGGGATGCAATATGGGGGTTTCTGAAAAGGAGACCTGGAAAGGGGAAAACATTTGAAATGTAAATAAAGAAAATATACAATTGAAAAGAAAAGAAAAGAAAAGAAAAAAGAGAAAAGAAAAGAAAAGAAAAGAAGAGAAAAGAAAAGAAAAGAGAAGAAAAAAAGAGAAACTCCAATTCAATACATTGTTAGATTTAGGCCTCTTCCACAAAAAGTCGGGAGGAGGGGATTCTGTTTCCTCCTCTACACTCTTCCCAAGGATAATAGCATTCATCTTTTTAGCTGGTAGGGGAAAGCTGGGCTGAGTGACAACTGGATTGCACTTGAATTACATTAGCAGTCCTGGCTCCACAGTGAATTGACAGCATGATTGCTCTCATCAGGCACCTTAGGCCATACTTGAAGTCACAGAGTTTGGGTCATAAATAATATCATTTTTGTACATAAGACTCAGAGCATCTTTCAGCTGCTGCCTTATCCCCTAAACGTCCCAGGTAACTCTATTCTGTTTCCTGAGCATCTCCTTCCATAAAATATCACTGACAGTTTTTATTTCCAAGAGTTAAGAGAGTGCCTAGGTTTCAGATTTCTGATAATTGTCTCCCACTAATGCAACAGAATACAGGCAGACTCTTCAGAGCTCTGAGATAGGAAACTGCTACCCCAAATTTCCTGTCTTAGTCCATATAGGTGCCTGACTGGTGTAGTTTGGTAGTAAAATTTACCACATGGCCCATGTTGGTGACATATTTTACCCCAAACTTGGTGCCATTAGGAGGTACTGGAAACTATAAGAGACAGGGCATAATCAGAGGCATGCTGGTTATTTGGGGTCTGTTCTTAAACACAACAGCAGGAACTTTACTTTTTTTTTTTCAAAGTCTTAATAGGGTTTATTGCTTATTATTTTCATACATATTTAATATTTGTATGAAAAGTAAACAAGTCCTTTTAGGGGTTATACTATTTATAACAGCATCTCCTCAGAGAATTCTATTTTTTATTAGACGTTTACTGTATTTACATTTCAAATGATGTCCCCTTTCCTGGTTTCCTCTCAGAAAATCCCCTATCCCTTCCCCCCTCCCCCTGCTCAACAACCCACCCACATCTGCTTCCTGGTCCTTGCATTCCCCTACACTGGGACACAAGCCTTCACAGGACCAAGGGCCTCTCCTCCCATTGATGACCTACTAGGCCACCCTCTGCTACATATGCAGCTGGAGCCATGAGTCCCACCAGGTGTACTCTCATTGGTGATTTAGTCCCCGGGGAGCTCTGGGGGGGGGTACTGGTTAGTTCATATTGTTGTTTCTCCTAGGGGGCTACTAACCCCTTCACCTCCTTGGGTCCTTTTTCTAGCTCCTCCATTGGGGACCCTGTGCTCATTCCAACCATAGGCTGCAAGGATCTAACTCTGTATTTGTCAGGCACTGGTAGAGCCTTACTGGAGACTCTATAATGGATTCTGTCAGTAAGCACTTGTTGGCATCCACAATAATTTCTGGGTTTGGTGGTTGTATAAGGGATAGATCCCCATGTGGGGCAGTCTCTGGATGGTCAGTCCTTCAGTCTCTGATCCACACTTTTTCTCTGTAACTCCTTCCATGGGTATTTTGTTCCCCCTTCTAAGAAGGATCAAAGTTCCACACTATGGTCCTCCTTGAGTTTCATGTGGTTTGTGAATTGTATTTGGGGCATTCGGGGCTTCAGGGCAAATATCCACTTATCAGTGAGTGCATACCAGGTGTGTTCTTTTTTGATTGGGTTACCTCACTCAGGATGATATTTTCTAGCTCCATTCATTTGCCTAAGAATTTCATGAATTCATTGTTTTTAATAGTTGAGTAGTACTCCATTGTGTAAATGTGCCACATTTTCTTTATCCATTCCTCTGCTGTGGGACATCTGGGTTCTTTTCAGCTCCTGCCTATTATAAATAAAGCTGCTATGAACATATTGGAGCATGTGTCCTTATTACATGTTGGGGCATCATCTGGGTATATGCCCAGGAGTGGTATTAGTGGGTCCTCAGGTAGTACTATGTCCAATTTTCTGAGAAACCCCCAAACTGATTTCCAGAGTGTTTGTAACAGCTTGCAATCCCACCAGCAATGGAGGAGTGTTCCTCTTTCCCCACAACCTTGCCAGCATCTGCTGTCACCTGAGTTTTTGATCTTAACCATTCTGACTGGTGTGAGGTAGAATCTCAGGGTTGTTTTGATTTGCATTTCCGTGATGATTAAGAATGTTGAACACTTATTTAGGTGATTCTCAGCCATTCAGTATTCCTCAGTTGAGAATTCTTTGTTTAGCTCTGTACCCCATTTTTAATAGGGTTCTTTCATTCTTTGGAGTCTAACTTATTGAGTTTTTGTATATATTGGATATTAGCACTCTATTAGATGTAGGATTGGCAAAGATCTTTTCCCAATCTGTTGGTGCCTTTTTGTACTATTGCCAGTGTCCCTTGCCTTACAGAAGCTTTGCAATTTTATGAGGTATCATTTGTCAATTATTGATCTTAGAGCATAGGCTATTGGTATTCTGTTCAGGAATTTTTTCCCCTGTGCCCATGTGCTCAAGGATCTCCACTTCCTAGTCTATTAGTTTTTGTGTATCTGGTTTTATGTGGAGGTCCATGATTCACTTGGACTTGAACTTTGGACAAAGATAAGAATGGACCAATTTGCATTCTTCTACATGCTAACCGACAGTTGAGCCAGCACTATTTGTTGAAAATGCTGTCCCCCCACCCCCACTGGATAGTTTTAGCTCCTTTGTCAAAGATCAAATGACCATAAGTGTGTGGGTTCATTTCTGGGTCTTCGTCAAAGATCAAATGACCATAAGTGTGTGGGTTCATTTCTGGGTCTTCAATTCTATTCCATTGATCTGCCTGTCTGTCACTGTACCAGTACCATGCAATCTTTATCACAATTGTTCTGTAGTACAACTTGAGGTCAGGGATGATGATTCCACTAAAACTTCTTTTATTGTTCAAAATAGGTTTTGCTATCCTAGGTTTTCTGTTATTCCAGATGAATTTGCAAATTGCCCTTTCTATCACTGTGAAGCATTGTGTTGAAATACTGATGGGGATTGCATTGAATCTGTAGATTGCTTTTGGCAAGAGGCCATTTTTACTATATTAATCTTGACAATCCATGAGCATGGGAGATCTTTCCATCTTCTGAGATCTTCTTCAATTTCTTTCTTCACAGACTTGTATTTCTTATCATACAGATCTTTCACTTCCTTAGTTAGAGTCACATCAAGATATTTTATATTATTTGTGACTATTGTAAAGGGTGTTGTTTCCCTAATTTGTTTCTCAGCCTGTTTATCCTTTGTGGAGAGAAAGGCCACCAATTTATTTGAGTTAATTTTACATCCAGCTACTGCACTGAAGCTGTTTATCTGGTTTAGGAGTTCTCTTGTGGAATTTTTAGGGTCACTTAAATATACTATCATATCATCTGCAAATAGTGATGTTTTGACGTCTTCCTTTCCATTTTGTCTCCCCTTGATCTCCTTTTGTGTCTAATTGCTCTGGCTAGGACTTCAAGTACTATATTGAATAGGTAGGGAGAAAGTAGGCAGGCTTATCTAGTCCCTGATTTTAGTGGGATTACTTCAAGTTTGTCTCCATTTAGCTCAATGTTGATTACTGGTTTGCTGTATATTGCTTTTATTATGTTTAGGTATGGGCCTTGAGCTCCTGACATTTATAAGACTTTTATCATGAATGGGTGTTGAATTTTGTCAAATGCTTTCTCAGCATCTAAAGAGATGATCATGTGTTTTTTGTTTTTGAGTTTGTTTATACAGAGGATTACATTGATGGATTTCTGTATGTTGAACCATCTCTGAATCCCTGGGATGAAGCCTACTTGATCATGATGGATGATCGTTTTGATGTGTTCTTGGGTTAGGTTTGTGAGAATTTTATTGAGCACTTTTGCATCGATATTCATAAGGGAAATTGGTTTGAAGTTCTGCTTCTTTGTTGGGTCTTTGTGTGGTTTAGGTATCAGAGTAATTGTGGCTTTATAGAATGAATTGGGTAGAGTACCTTCTGTTTTTATTTTGTGGAACAGTTTGAGGAGAGTTGGAATTAGGTCTTCTTTGAAGGTCTGATAGAACTCTGCACTAAACCCATCTAGTCCTGGGCCTTTCTTTGTTTGGGAGACTATTAATGACTGTTTCTATTTCTTTAGGGGATATGGGTCTGTTTAGATCATTTATCTTATTCTGATTTAACTTTGGTACCTGGTATCTGTCTAGAAAATTGTCCATTTCATTCAGGTTTTCCAGTTTTGTTGAGTATAGGCTTTTGTAGTAGAATCTGATGATTTTTTGGATTTCCTAAGTTTCTTTTGTTATGTCTCCCTTTACATTTCTGATTTTGTTAATTAGAATACTGTCCCTGTGCCCTCTAGTTAGTCTGGCTAAGGGTTTATCTATCTTGTTGATTTTCTCAAAGAATCAGCTCCTGGTTTAGTTTATTCTTTGTATAGTTCTTTTTGTTTCCACTTGGTGCTTTCATCCCTGAGTTTGATTATTTCCTGCCATATACTCCTCTTGGGTGAATTTGCTTCTTTTTGTTCTAGCGTTTTCTGATATACTGTCTAGCTGCTAGTATATGCTCTCTCCAGGTTTTTTTGGAGGCACTCAGAGCTATGAGTTTTCCTCTTAAGACTGCTTTCATTGTGTGGACCTTCACTTTCTTGTCTATTTGTGAGCATCTTTGCTCTAACCCAGACTCCACACCATAATGTATTGTCCATCTAGAGGCTTAGAATCCATGGGTTGCAAAACTCCAAAACTGTGAATCAAGACAAGCTTTTCTTGTTATAAGTCAGCTTGGAAGTATTTGTCACAGTGACAGTCGCTGATTGATTGACACTGGCTTTGAAGGAGGTAGCATAAACTATGAACTGCCTCTGTCCTCCATTGCTGAATATAGATTGATAATCCGAAAAGATGTAGCTGAAACCCCAGCCACACACCTCCCCCAGAGGCTGATGCATTCTGGTATATTCACATCTTAAGAGCATGAGTGACTTATGATATGAACCCCTTAAAAATAATGAATAAATACTAAGATAAGCAATGTTTCAGGTTGTCCCAGTTACATATACTCTAGGACAGATTTATCAGATGCTTGTGAAATTTAGACCTTGTATTGATTATAATTCAATAAAGAGCAGAAGGGAACAAAGCAGAAGCAGCAAGCTCTTGGGATTTCAGTGAGGTGGTTCTCTGTCTTCATCATCTACATGGCTGTGGGGACCTCCCTATGTTTCAGTGCTGGCATGAGGTCCATTTTCTGCACCATTTTCAGTCTATTTGGTTTCTAGGTAGACTTTGACACTGTCAGATGTTACTTCTTGACATGTTTTTCTCTATTTCACAATTTAAAATTATATATATATATATATATATATATATATATATATATATATATATATATGAATATACTGTAGTTGTCTTCAGACACACCAGAAGAGGGCATCAGATCACATTGCAGATGGTTATGAGCCACCATGTTGTTGCTGAAAATTGAACTCAGGATCTTTGGAAGAGCATTCAATGCTTTTAACCACTAAGCCACCTATCAAGCCCTGTTTTACCATTTTCTTTTTTTTTTTTTTTTTTTTTTTTGGTTTTTCGAGACAGGGTTTCTCTGTGTAGCCCTGGCTGTCCTGGAACTCACTCTGTAGACCAGGCTGGCCTCGAACTCAGAAATCTGCCTGCCTCTGCCTCCCGAGTGCTGGGATTAAAGGCGTGCGCCACCATGCCCGGCTACCATTTTCAAAGTTATATTCTCTTTACTTCTTCTAAAATAAAGCATTTGGAAATTTTCAGTATGATGCATTTTTTTCTCTCTTTATTTTTCTTCCTCCTGCCACTTTATTTATTACTTTCATGTAGACGACTATTGAGATTTTCTGTAGGACTAACATGTCTTTTACAGTGTACAAACCTATGTAATAGTAAGTATTGATAAAGTCACTGAGAAGTATCAAAACACTTAATCAATAGATCTAAAACTAAGCTTATTTTACAATGTTTTTACATTTTGGCTATCTGGTATTATGTATCTCTTTAATTGGTGCCACTGTCCGCTCAGTTGTTCCTGCTAAGTACACATAGGTGGATCTACCCTTTATCTGATCCTTCATTCCTTATTTCTACCCATCACGAAATCATGGTGACTTTGATTTCTAGATAGATGCTCCCAATGACTGGTATGTCAGCTGTAGTCACCATTCCCACCTTTGACTACACTATAATTTTCATCTTACCTACTTTTGTATCTTCTGTCTGGGCTCTGTCTTAAAGGCATACAGGGAAACTTACCCCTCTGGTATGATTTGAGTTTAAAATATACCACCACAGACTCATGTGTTTTAACACCCAGTTCCCCACTGGTGGCAGATTGGGATATTCTGGAACCGTTTGGAGATGAGCCTTACTGGCAAGCATGAGGGCTATAAGGGGCAGATTTATGAACCATTGTCCATCTGAGTTCTACTGAGATTTCTGCTTCCCAGTGGCTGATTGTGCCATATAACCACCCACTTCAGGATCCTACTCCCACACCTCTGCAAGCGTAGCATGCTACCATGCCTTCCTCTACCATTAAATCTCTCCCTATATTTTTACCATCAGATATTTTGTCACAATAGCCATTAAAAACAAGAAAAGTAACTAGTAAGACACCAATGCTTATCTTTATCTGGAAACCAGGTACATGCTTCAAAATGCAAATCTCTATCATATCTACCCTTTTTGTTTCTATGAAGCTTTCACCTTAGCTTTACATTCTAAATAGAATAGGAGCTTACATACTAAATGATTTTTAAAAAAATTTTAATGAGTAGAGAAAAAAAAAATTGTAGTTGCAAAAATCTTATTTTGTGCTATATACAAGTGAGACCATACCTATCTGCAGACACAGCCTTGAGCTTTTGGGAATACCACAGGGAGGATTGTATATACCCAGGACAAAAGAAGTATCTTATTTTATGGTTTCATAAGATGCTTCAACTTACAAATGTTCTTAGTTTTATATGCTTCAAAGTACATAGCTCTACTAACGGCCCTCTCCAAAGACATGACTATAAAAAGTCTGTGTGGCTCAGACAGTCTCTGTAGGGGAAAGTGTCTTGCTCTTAGGATGAAGTGGTTTGTATTTCTTTTACACATGCCATAAAAATAAATCCCAGAGTCTTGTGAGCTCAGAATACATCAGGTCAGCTCACACACAGACTCTAGTAGATAGCAATACTTGCATTGGTGACATATATAGCAAGGAGTTGATAGGAACTTTATTAATTTTCTATTATCCTTCTCCTATTATTTTTGGCTATTTTCTTTTTATATTGGAAAAAGTAGTAGTAGTTACTTCCAAAAGTTGCTACCAATAAAATAATTTGAATTTTTTTTAAATTAGAGGGATCTTAATGATTGAGAACAGATGTTTAGAGCAAACATACTCCTTCCCATTTCAATCTATTTTTCTTCCAGATCTTTCCTAAAGGATCAATTATTCTAAATATAGCTCATTTGCAAGTTTAATCCATCAGCTTTTCTCCCTTGGTACAATGATGGTGAAAACAATGAAATAAGATATTTTTTGACATTGCACCCTATCAAAGGGTTATGTGAAAGATACTTCTTGGCTTTGAATACAAATGTCAATGACTAAAAATAAGGAAATCATAATTAGTGAGAATATAGGGCTGTACCATATACATTCCCCTTAACACTGAAACAACAGCTATGTCTTCAAAGACTAGTAGTAAACCTTCTTGATAGTTCTTCTGTCTGAGAACACCATCATTATAAGACAGAACAGAACAGAATGACTTAAGAACATGTTTTCTGTACCACCATTCTATTTGTGTACTTCTTTTATTCAGTTGGATGTTATTAGTTAAGATTTAGACATACAGTATAGTGTTTAGTCATAAGTGAACATCTATATTATACCCTCCTCTAAGGCTTAAGGGCCATTGTATAAGAGGGAGCAGAAAGATTATAGGAGAGAACTAAAGAGGAACACTCTCTTCTGGACATAAAAAGGATTGTGGATCTCATGAGCTATCTCACAACTGTGGTTGGCTACATAAGACCTATGCAGGATCAAACCAGTCAACTTCATAACACAGAGAGAAAAAGGACAGTGATCCTCTTGTCCTCAATAAAGAAGCAATGGAGAACTAATGACTTAGGGAATGGAGAGCCAGTTTTCTTTAAAGGCATGACTCCTTGTAGGTTAAGCATGGTCTACCAGATGGCTCTACACCCATGCATATATGCACAGCACCATCTGGACTCAACGGGTTATTTTTTTACATTATTTTAAATAATGCATGAAATTAAATGGACCCTATCAACCTCTGCCAGATATATGAAATATTTAGTTGTTTGCATATGTAGTGATTACTTACTTCGACATAGTAAATTGTTACATAGTAAATTAAATAAAATTCCATGAGGAGTTTGTGCATTGACAGTGCAAGGTCATCTAATTAGGGTCCCAGAAATCTTTAGTAGAAGTGCCACAGGACTGCCTCAGGCTCAGCTTGGAATACATTAGCTTCTGAGCCTGAGAAAGATTTTTGTGGAATCCATTTCTTGCCATTGTAGGAAGGAGGGTTGTGATTTGTTTCTAGTGGTTGACTAGAGGCTTCTATCACTTCCAGAGATGGTTATCACCTCCTTACCATATTGTCTCCTCTGTAAACCTAGCAAAGGACAGTATCTAAAGTGAAGGTACCAATAAGATGGAACCATGGGACACAGAGTCATCACAGGAGTTTATATTGGCTACTTCGTTTCTGTAACAAAATAAATATCCTGTGGAAAGCAAGTTAGGGAAGAATGGGTTTAAGTTGCCTTACAATTCGAAAGGGAGTATCATGGTGGGAAGGCAAGGTGTCAGAATCATGAAGCAGGCTTGACAGTAGGGAAATCTACCAATACATTGTTCCCCCCAAAAGAAGCAAAAGAGGATGGGGGTCTGCAACCCTATATGTGGAACAACAATATGAACTAACCAGTACCCCTAGAGCTTGTGTCTCTAGCTGCATGTGTAGCAGAAGATGGCCTATTCGGCCATCATTGGGAAGAGAGGACCCTTGACTTGCAAACTTTATATGCCCCAGTACAGGGGAACGCCAGGGCCAAGAAGTGGGAGTGGGTGGGTAGGGGAGCAAGGCGGGGGGAATGAGGGAGGGTATAGGGGACTTTTGGGATAGCATTTAAAATGTAAATGAAGAAAATATCTAATAAAAAAATTTTTTAAAAAAGAAGAGGATAGAGAAACAGGAAGTAGGACCAAGCTATAAAACTTTAAAGTCTACTTCCTTCAACAAAATGCTACCTCCTATGACTTAATAACTTTCTCAAAGACTGCTATTAGCTGGAATTAAATATTCAAATGTCCACCCTGTGGGGGATGTTTCTCATCCAAACCCCTTCAGCTTCTTCACCTTTGCTCTCTACACTGGATGAAATACTTTGGCAGGGAGGAGTCATGCAAGGGCACAGACTAGAGGAAGCAGTAAGGATGGAGGCTAGCCTGGAGTCTGTCTACAACAGCATAGTTGTTGCATTGATTTATTTATACAACCTCTTTCATGGCTGGTTTTATTTTGTTTTTGTTTTTGTTTTTGTTTTTGTTTTTTTGAGACAGCGTTTCTCTGTCTAGCCCTGGCTCTCACTTTGTAGACCAGGCTGGCCTCTAACTCAGAAATCCACCTCCTTCCTGCCTCTGCATGGCTGGTTTTCTATTCATTGATTTATTTCCCCCAATCTTCTTTTCAATCATTTAGGACTCATTGGGAGACAGTTAGTTGTTTTTAACCTTTTCTTTGGTTTGTTGGCTCTCTTTTTTGATATCCCTTTTAAAGCTTACTTATTCCAGATATTAAAAGCTAAATCCTTAACTATCATTGTCTACCTAGAAGAGTTAACTATTTTACAAATGAGGCACGAATCACTGACTTAGCATGCCCCCCACACAAATTCCTGCTATGTGTAGCAAATTATTTTCTATATTATATACTGCATATTTTATTGTTTCACACTAAAAAGGCAGCACTGTCTTACAGAAATTGTTCAAATAGATTTTATATGTTATTGTCTTTGGCTCTTTGTTTTTCTTTCAAAAATTGGCTTCTAGAAACATTTCCTTGCAGATGAAAGAATTTGGTGTAGCACTTACTTCAGGGTACATTGTATGGAGATGGAAACAAACTATTTTACATCTTTATAGAAATACTATTTCCTTTACTTTCAGTTTTAGGGGATAATTTCTTGGGCTATAGCATTCCAGGAGCCCATTTCTTTTATAGCAAATTAAAGCTTTGGCTCCATTGTTTTGTTGGCTCCATTGTTTCTCAGGAGGAACACTGTTTTTCTCTTCCACTGAGTACATTTCCTTACTGTAGCAGCTGGTTGAAATGTGGGTTGTTTTTTTTTTTTTTTAATCTCCAGTTTCCAGCAGCTCACATATAATATGGCTAGGGTAACTGTCATTCTATTTATTGTGGTAGCTCTGTGTCTTGATGTATGTTGTCAATTTTGTACAATCCCTAGGTACTCGCTCTTCAAATATTGCCTTTCTACTCTTCTTTTTCTCTTTTTATTTTGGAACTCTGATTGTTCTTAAGTTAAACTGCTTGATATTTTTACACAAAACTCATTGTGTATTGTTTTTTCAGTCCTCTGTTTTGACTTATCCTGTTTTAAATTGGATAATTTATATTGTCTTTCTGTCCTCTTATTGCACATACAGGATATAATTTGCCTTTAAATCCACTTATTGAATCACATGCTTTATAATTTTTATAGTTTTGGCACTATCTATCTATCTATCTATCTATCTATCTATCTATCTATCTATCTGATCCTTTTGTTAAAGGATCATAATTATCTGTAAACTTGATAAACTTCTGTACCTAGAAAATACCTAATGAATATAAACAATGCAAAACAGATGAACAAAATTGAAGGTGATAAAAACCCATAAAAACCACACGTGCCTTATCCACCCATGCAGGGTTCCTTTCTTCATACTTCTGTTTGATTACAGTCACTATAACAGACAAAACAGTGGGTTTCTATGGCACTTATCCCTATCCCTTAGTTTTGGTTAGTTATTCTTCCTAACTAGTTCTAGTAAAATATTAGGAGATAACTGAATGTGCAGAACAGTGGAAGAACACTCAACTTTCATGTATGAAGTATTAGGTTTGTTTCTCCCACACCACAAGATAATAATAGTAATAGTAATAATAATAATACCAAACAATTAATAAAAAAGAAACATTTTGGAGGCTAAATATAGTCAAATTGGGGAAAATAATTTTTAAAAAGCTAGATAAATATCAAATGCAGCACATAGACACACGATTAAATTTGACAGCTTCATTGGCTAAAAGTCCAAAGGCCTCTAGAGAAGATTGTACTGGACTCAGACAAAAAAATGAGAGGTATGGATTCTCAATAGAAAATACCAACTTCCATGAACAATCTGAGCAGATACCACTTGTAATCTACCCTGATAAACATTTTGTGATTCCAGCACCCGAGAGGCTGAACCACACAGTGAAAGCAGCCTCCAAACCCAGGCAATGAATTGAAATGAATTTTGGTTATTCTAAGCATAGAGAGATAGCATGGACATTGTCTTGTCTGTGTTACCTGAAAAAAAATACCCTGACTGTGGCTTTGCTGTGAGAAAGAAGAGCAGAAAAATCATGGTATGACTTTAAATTGGAAATAACTAAAAAAAATTCAGAAATGCTTGAGTTCATCTGAAAATGACACAGAAGATTAATCTCTGTACCACTCCGTACTGTGGGAATTCAATACAAAAGGTAAATGCAATTGTAAAAAGTGAGTTTTCACTTTTCACCTCTGAGCACATGATTTATGACTGTTTCTAAGAGCAATGACTTTTTAAAAAAACATTAGCCGTCTAATCTATTGGATGTTTTCTTAATCATATGTATGTGAATCCTAACACATTTGATGGCATTTGAGTATTACCTTATGAAGTTTTGGATGAGACACAAAGATTGGAATACAGTAAGTAATTTACCAAAGTTACACATTTGGTAAGTAGTCATGTTAGAATTACAAGAATTCTGTGACTCGCAAATCTTTTTCATTTTAACTGTTACTTGTGTGGTTTACCAAGGTTCAACTCCATAAGGATGTACACATAAACCTTTCTTCATCCCTGAATGGTTCAGTGTTTGCTTTTTCTTTACATATTTGTTGACAGAAATAATAGAATATCATGATACCACAACTACAGGATCTTTAGTATTGTCCTTATAAAATATATTCTTGAAGCAACATGACTCATCGCTTCAATTTTTTTTCAATTATGAAACCTGGAAGAAAGAAAAACCATTTTCAATTAATCCTAGCAACCCCTGTTCTCTTCTGATAAGGTTGTAATGAAAATGTACCCCTGTAGTCCACTGCAATTCTCCCAAGGGGATCTACACGAACAAAGACTTCAAGAACATCCTGTGAAAAAATGCTTAGAGAAAAAAATTGAAGTTCTAGTAGAAAAAGATGCAAGGATGGTTCAAAGAAAAGCACACCCTGTACTCTCTAATAAGAAACATACTGAACTCCATAGAATCTAACATGTGTCTGAGATTTATTTATGTCTGTTCTTGGCTGTCATGTTAATGAAGCATTTAACTTCCATGAACACTTAAGTACAAGCAGCATATTCTGCGCTCTCTCTCTCTCTCTTTCTCTCTCTTTCTCTCTCTCTCTTTCTCTCTCTCTCTCTCTCTCTCTCTCTCTCTCTCTCTCTCTCTCTCTCTCTCTCTTTCTCTCTCTGGGTATAGTGTATGTGCAGAATTCTGTAAAGTTTGTAATGAAACCAGAGATGTTTTGAAGCTCAAGTTTATTTTGTGATCTTGATATGGTCTGGATGTCTCAATACTCAGTCTACTAATGAGGATACTTGATTATTACCTATCTGAAAATATTTTAATATAGCCCATTGGTTGGGTGCAAATATGTGCATCTGACTCTTCCAGCTGCTTGTTGGAGGGCAGTCATGATAGGTCCCTTTTTGTGTGCACTCCATATCCTCAGTAATAGTGTCAGGCCTTTGGACCTCCCCTTGAGCTGGATCCCACTTTGGGCATGTCACTGGACCTTCTTTTCCTCAGGCTCCTCTTCATTTCCAGTATTTTAATAGAGTAAATTTGATTTTCTTTCTACCACAAATAAGCTAATGTTATAAACACATACAAATATTCTAGTTGTATGTAATAAAAATCTGGGAATTTGGGTTTTTTAGTTTACTTATTTCCATATTTCATTAAAAATTTCAAGGCACCATATAGTTATCTTGACAGTTGAATGCTTTGCTTTGGCTCAGGAGAACATTATAATACTCTCTATGTTATGTAGCTATATCCTTTAAATCAAATCCTTCCCTGCTGGAGGGTACAGGCAGGCTCATAAGACCCAGGAAGTAATGAAGCACACGTCTTAGGAAATAAACAAAGCACATAAGGCTCAGGAAGCTTCTAAAATGTACAGAGACTCTCCCCAGTGCTAGAGAAGCAATAGTAATTGCTTTGTTAAGAGACTATCTGACCAGCCTTGCTGCCTTCAAGTTGTGCAAAAAGGGCACACCAGTGCCCAATAAACTCACCAGTTCACTAACCTGGACTTGAATGAAGTTACTACTTCAGTTTGTCATTGGTGCCCTTTTGATGTGAGAGATAGACTGTTTACGTGTCTCTAGGAAATTTCACACAACACAACTATTTTGACTCTTGCTCACTTCCTTATTTTCTGTAACAATTGTAGACACTGAATGGGACATCTTAAGGAGTTGGGTAGAAACTATTTGACCTAAGATGTTTTCCTGGGTAACTTGGCCATGGGCAAAATATGATTTGTGTTGCCTACGCTCTTCCACAGGCTACTCTCTACAGAAATGCTCTGCGGAGCATCCTGCAGGAGTCTTGGTTATCTCCCATATGTTCTCTGTAATAAGGCCAATGAGCTTTCTTCTTCTTATTCCTTGTTCCTCTGGCCCACACATCTATATTTAGAGATTGGGTACCTTCTGTAGAGTACTACATCACAAGATCTTCCAGTCTGTTCAATAGTCCTGATTTTGCCTGAAGTATTAGTTTTCTGCTTTCATCATCCTCAATACTTATGAAGAACCTACCAAGTGTGGGATACTGTTGTGCATGCAGAGATGATAGCAAATGCCCTCAGTGCACTGAATCTTTCATTCCAGTGATGAGTACGAGGTACATGGAATTAATATAATACCTATCATCCCAGAAAGTATCTCCAGAAAATTAGATGAAAAAAAATATTCATGTTAGCATTAAACAATATTAGGGTACACTACAACGCACAACCAGTTGGCTAAAGAGATTACAGAACACAAAGAAATCTAATACTTTGATACAGGCACACAGACACACTATTGAGTGTTCTCAGGATCAGGATAACTAGGAGTCATTCCTCAAATAAGGGCACTTGGTGGCATCACTTGTCATACACAGCTCATCTCAAACTTAATATTCAAACTAGCTATCTGTGTTCACTAATTCTATTAAAGGAAAAGTGTAATTTCTAACCAACACCTTGCTTTAAGGTTTTATTATATATATATATCCATTTTTGTTTTTGTGTTTTGTTTGTGTTTTGTTTTTGTTTTGAAACAGGGTTTCTTTGTGTTCCCCTGGCTGTCCTGGAACTCACTTTGTAGACCAGGCTGGCTTCAAACTCAGAAATCTGTCTGCCTCTGCCTCCCAAGTGCTGGGATTAAAGATGACGTCCCCCACCACTGCCCCTCAGGTTTTATATTTTTAGAATAGGGTCCTATAGGTAATCTGACTCTCTCTCTCTCTCTCTCTCTCTCTCTCTCTCTCTCTCTCACATCTATCATCCAACTTCCATATTTAGTAAACTAATCTCTGCTTAGCCTTCTGACTTACTTCAAAGGGTCTACAGTCATATCTAATTGCATAAAAAATAAGAAGGGGTCTTGGGGTTTCTGTTTGTCTACTTCTTTTTCCATAATGGGTCTTTTCTTGAGCTGACCTACAAGCTCATAATTCTAACGCAGATAGGTCTTCATCTCAGTAGTTGGCAGCTCAGCACCGAGTTATCCTAGGAGCTACAACCACAAATATTCATTCAACTATTCTTTTTGTCAAGTATGTTTTCAGTACTAAATATGTAGCAGCAAACATAAGTGAACATTTCTTCACAGAACTTACAAGTCTTTGTAGTCATCTGTAGAGAGTATTTTAATTTTTTGAGACAGTTTTAATTTAGTCATTGAATATTGCATATGCAGTATGTCATGATCACACCCTATACTTCCCCAAATTCCCCTCAGAACTGCTATGTCACATTCTCTCCCTGTCTCATGACTTCTGATTTTTGTTTATTTGTTTGTTTGTTTGTTTGTGTTGTTATTGAGATAGGGTCTTACTATGGAGCTTAGGTTGGCCTGAAATTCTCAGGTTCTAGTCTGACCTCAACTCACAGATATATCTATATCTATATCTATATCTATATCTATATCTATATCTATCTATATCTATATCTATATCTATATCTATATATATATATATATATCTTCTCCTCCTGGGTCCTGGAATTTGAAGATATGTGCTCCCAAACTCAGACCCATGACTTCCTTTTATAAAATGTATATTTATTTTGTTAATATTTATTTGTTTTTTTGCTTAGTTGTTTAGTTGTTTTTAACCCACTGAGTAAAAAAAAAAAAAATCAGTGCTGCCCTTATTTGGATAATTATAGAGTCATCCAATTTTATATACACACCCTATTAGTGGTCACATCTCCCCAAAGAAAAGTCACATTCTCTTCTTTAGCAGTCATCGACTATCAATACTAGAGATGAGGCCTAAGAATGCTCCCCCACTCCATGATAGAGTCTATCTACCTCTCTCTCTCTCTCTCTCTCTCTCTCTCTTCTTCCCTTCCTGCTTCCTCTTTCTCTTCCTCCTTCTCCCTCTGGCTGCTCTGGACCATACTCTGTAGACCAGGCTGATCTCGAACTTAGAGATCCTCCTGCCTCTGCCTTACCAGTGCTGGGATCAAAGGAATGTGCCACCATGGTCAGGCTTTCATAGGAGAATTTGTAAGTGGCTTTATTGTGTGGGCCTTGGGCAGGGGTGACATAAAGACACAGATGTTCCTTCCATGGATGAGCATGCACAGTGACTTGTCCTCAGCACTTTGCACAGTGATGACTCCCATAATGCATCACTGCCCACTGCATTAAGAAACTTCTCTGTTCAGTAGCCGGTACAACATGAGCATATGGAGCGTAATTATAAATATTTAGAAGGCAGTTTGGTAGCATGATCATTTAGAAAAGCACCAATGTGCTCTTTCATAGGGTCTCAACTTTCCTAGGGGTGGGTATAATGGCTAGTTTTGTGTCAACTTGACAAAGGCTGGAGTTATCACAGAGAAAGGAGCTTCAGTTGGGGAAATGCCTCCATGAGATCCAGATGTAAGGCATTTTCTCAATTAGTGATCAGGGGGGAGGTCCCCTTGGATGGAGCCATCTCTGGGCTGGTAGTCTTGGTTTTATAAAAGAGCGGGCTGAACAAGCCAGGGGAAGCAAGCCAGTAAAGAACATCCCTCCTTGGCCTCTGCCTTAGCTCCTGCTTCCTGAGCTGCTTGAGTTCTAGTCCTGACTTCCTTCAGTGATGAACAACAATGTGGACATGTAAGCTGAATAAACCCTTTCCTCCCCAACTTGCTTCTTGGTCATGATGTTTTGTCCAGGAATAGAAACCTTGACTAAGACAAATTGGTACCAGCATAGTGGGGTATTCCTGTGACAACCTGACCATGTTTTGGGGAAGACTGTAGAAGGACTTTGGAACTTAGGGCTAGAAGATCCATTCAGGGTTAAGAGCTCTGTGGGATGCTGTGTAGGAGCTTGGAAGATAATGTTGAGAACAGTGCAGAAGATGGAGGCCTGGCTTGTAAAATTTCAGAGGGAAGATTAAAGACTCTAATCAGGGCCATTGCTATTTTGATTGTGAAGATTCTGTGGTTCTGGTTAGCTGGGGCTGAAGAATCAGCTGTGATTAATATGATACCAGAACTACCAAATCGAAAACTTTGCATTACTGGGACTATTGATGCTGGTTAGCTGGAGCTAAGAAATTAGTGGTGATTAAGAAGAGACCAGCATCATTGAGGTGACATCTTCTGGGAAGTGTTTTCTGAGCACAGAGGCTGTGTTCCAGAGATAGCCAATGTTTTACCTTGTGCTGTGGCTGGACTTAGTAATATGTAAGAGTTGCCCAGGTGGTACTGGCTTTGAAGGCATTAAGGGGTCATGCAGAGCAGCTGAGGCTCAGCACTGTGAGAGGCCATAGAAGGCCATTGGTGAAGGTGCAGCCTCAGTTGCAATTGATGGCCCAGGACTGAAGGGGTCATGCAAAGGAATTGAGGCTTGGCACCATGAGGAGAGCCTATGAGAGGCTGTTGGTGAAGCCAAGTTACAGGGGAAGACAGCAGTGTTTGGAGATGCCAGTACCATGAGATGACCACCAAGAACAGCAGCAGCAGTGGAATACAGGCATCTGGAGTCTAGAGGAAAAGCTGTGTGCTACAAAGGGCATGGCTGGAGAAGTGACCCAAGCCCTTGGAGGAGCCCAGAAGATCATGAGTTGGATCCCAGACATTGGATGGTTGGAGATTGATTTTTGCTTTTGATTGTGACTGTGTCCTGATATTTTTCCCTCTTGAAGGAAGAAAGCATTTTAGTGGAGCCCACAGTTAAGAGACTGAGTTTTAAAAGATATTGAACATTTTAAAGGGATTCAACTTTTAATATGTAAAGACTGTGGGACTTTTAAAGTTATTTAGATCTTGGGGATGAATAAGAACTAAGGGTTGAGGCCTACTAGTGATGTGTTTGTGTGTCGAGTTGACTAGGGGTCAATTGTACTGGCTAGTTTGTGACAACTTGACACAAGCTAGAGTTATCACAGAGAAAGGAGCTTCAGTTGGGGAAATGCCTCCATGAGATCCAGCTGTAAGGCATTTTCTCAATTAGTGATCAAGCGGGGAGGTCCCCTTGTGGGTGAATCCATCTCTGGGCTGGTAGTCTTGGATTCTATAAGAGAGCAGGCTGAGCAAGCTAGGAGAGGCAAGCCAGTAAAGAACATCCCTCCATGGCTTCTGCATCAGCTCCTGCTTCCTGAGCTGCTTGAGTTCCAGTCCTGACTTCCTTCAGTGATGAACAGCAATGTGGACATGTAAGCTGAATAAACCCTTTCCTCCCCAACTTGCTTCTTGGTCATGATGTTTTGTCCAGGAATAGAAACCCTGACTAAGACAGTGGGTTTTAACCATGCTCACAGTATCAGGTATGAATTCTAACCTGTTGAGCAGGCCTGTAAAACCAATCTACAGTGCTGTTTGTAGGATGTGAGTTGATCTTGAAGTATAGATAAAGAAATTTCATGACACCTCATTAGTTTGTGAGTTGATTAAATAAACATATAATTTTTAGATAGAGGTACCCCCATAATAACACACAGTGTTACTCCCAGAAGACATAGCATATTAAATACATCCTCAGTGTGAGGCATGAGTCACTTCCCTCTGAGTTACAACCCAGCATAACCTAAGAGGCCCCTAAAACACTACAAGCTATCACTAGTGCTCTTACTTGTCCATCGTTTTAACCAGTGTTCTATCACTGTGAAGAGATACCACGACTACAGCTACTTTCACGAAAGAAAGCATTTAATTGGGGCTTGCTTACAGTTTCAGAGGTTTAGTCTCTTATTAGCATGGCCAGGAGAATGGCAGCACTCAGGCATACACGGTATTTGAGAAGTAGCTCAGAGTTCTACATCCAGATCTGCATGAAAAGTGAGCTCTGGGCTTGGGATGGACTTTTTGAAACCTCAAGCTCACTCCATCCCCCAGTGACACACTTCCTACAACAAGGCCATACCTCCTAATCCTTTCAAGTAGTGCCACTCTCTGGTGACCATGTAACTATGAGCCCATGGGGGCTATTCACATTCAAACCACGACACCCACCATAACTAGATGCTAAGACTCTATTACTGAAGATATTGAACATACTTGTTGCGGAACTCAGATAAATCAGTATTGAGGTGACCAGAAGAACTTCTCTGCTAACTAGCTCTTCTGGAACATGATATGCAGATTGATGGCAAAGAAAAAGACCTGATCCAGTACTGGATTCTGCATGCTGCTATACTGACTTGCCAGTCAAGATGTGTCCATAGGGACAATAGTAACAAGACATTTTTAATGTTGGTTTTTACCCACTATCAAAAATTCTGCCTTGCTTTAAGATAACGATTCTAAATGGAATAAAATCCATGGCCATTCTTGTTTCTCATCTCTTTAGGTATTACCTCACTAGGAAGAAAGAAAAAAAAATCTTCCTTTGTACAAACGCTTTTTCTTTAAATATGAAACCTACATTTAGAATCTACTATTCTATAGATGTTTATAGTGGTAGAATATACTATATATTGCAAAAAAATTCAAATATGCAACAAGGATATAAGGGCTGATTCTTCAAATAGTAAAATCTTCTAAGAGGTCTCTCCTCTCCTCTCTCACTCCCCTCAATGGGGTGAAATGAATAAAATGATACCATATGTATCCCACAAGATGGAATGGTCATGCTGTTAAACTGCCTTCTAAATATTTATACTTATGTCCATATGTTCATGCTGTGCCCACTATGGAACAGAGAAGATTTTAATGCAGTGGCTTGTGATTAATTTTTCATTTTGAATTGCTTAGTTGTAAGGGCCCTGACAATTATCCAGAATAACTTTCCATTTGATTCTTAGCTGTCATTTTCTGTATTTAAAACTGATACCATATGCATCCCACAAGTTTACATGCCCACAAACAAACCATGCTCACTATGTCTCTCTATGCTGGGAACAATCACAAAACTCTTCTTTAGAAGAGAAGAAGGAAACTGTACAGACTCTCTTCAATGTCTGTATCTGTGATAAAAATATCTGTGCACACATCAGCAGAGAGTGCAAAAACTCATTTCTATTCCTGTATATATTGGGGTGACAGTTTCCAATGAACAATTCTCTATCCTTACCCCAAGCATAAAGCCCTTGGGATCTGGCCCTCTTGCTGTCTAGCTTATGAAATACATAGAAAGGATTATTTCCCAAACTCAGGAAACATCACTGCATAGCCCTATAAACATTGTGTGCAGTTCTAAATGCAAAGTAGGAAGAAATAGCTATTGCCATTTGGATTCATACCTTTACTTTCAGCCATTGCTTTCTTGCATTATTGTTCAAGACAAAGAAGTCAAACTGGATCTCCTCACTATATAAGATAGATCCCACTGGAATGAACACAGGCATAGCACTGACAGGAAACAAATGTGTGCTGAGAGCTGTGAATGTTAAAGCAGAAGCAAGATGCTCAGCGAGAGGGAAGACATGTCTTAGGAGGAGATGCCCCAAGTAGGTTTTGTGAAGGTCACAGCAAGATTGTGTCTCTTTAAATGATAGACTCATATCATTCAAAAAAGCTGTAAAGTGAACCTTCTCAGTCCTAGGTTAATGGCCACAGATATAATAGCAGCTTGTGTGTTGGTCCTACAGCACAGGTCCTACAGTTCACTCAGTGGCAAATTATATGTCCATCCAGAAACACACAGGAATAGAGCATATAGCAACTTGGGCAGACATCAACTGGAATGTTGCTGTGAATGTAAAGCACTTTGTAGCTGAGATGACTGTTTAGATTATAGGTTGGAGTGCAGCAGGTTACCATTTGCCGCAGGCCCTCTCAAGCCCCTTGCCTGCGTGTGTCCAGTTCGCTGGAACTAAGTGGGCAAGATTCGGTGGATGTGACAAACAGAGGCCACACACCAGGGAGTGTGGATCTGAGTGTAATGTGAATTAAAGCTTCAGACTTTTTATACAGTGGGGATATGAGAAACCAGGGGAGCTTCATCCATGGAGTTACAATGGTACAATACAATAGGAATGAATACATCAAAAGGACTTACAGGAACCAGATATAATTACAGTAATTAGTAAGGCAGTTCTGATTAAGATTAGCCACTGATAAACAAGGATTATACACCTAGGTCACAATTTGTGTTTTTCCTTTGAGCCTTATGAGAACTAGCCATTAGGGGGTTCCGTACTAGTGGGCCTTCTCATGAATAATGTATTAATCACAATCCCCTTGTTATCTAGGTCCAGGTAGATTCTAAAGAAAGTGTTTACCAGCTTGTTAATTATCTGCTAAGTAGTCTGTTTTCTACCTGGCTATAATGAGGATTTCCTCTGTTAGTGGGAGATCTATTTGTTCCCTAAAACTATTGTTTCTAGCAAGCATTCTGCAGACCGATTCTGAGCTGCTTTTGGCTTCTCTCTATGCAATGCTAATTAGCTTCCCTGTCTCTAGATACTGAATTCCCATGGAAAATCAAGAATTCTCTAGGAGCATTGGAATGCTGGAAGTCTTAGCTTATGTCAGGATTCATTCTATGCTTAATATAAAAATTCCCACTGAATGATCTATGTACCAGACTTAATTTAGGGATAAAACTGGTTGTGAGAATGTCTTCCCAGGAGAATGAGTTCCTTTTGAAACTCTTGTCTCATGAGCACCTGTAGGCTTTTGGGCCTGCCAGGTTCTGCACTGGGATGTCCATCACATTCTCCCCCTTTTTTATTTATTAGATTAAGTTCCAGAATATCCCACTTTGTCGTGGCTACAGATCTCAGCAGAGCTCAAAGAATAATTGGAAACACGATTACCAATAAAATAATGTCAATAATATTGTGGGTGGGCCTTATCTCCTCAGCTTTATGAAAAATTCAAAAGAAACAGTAGTTAGCCACTGGAAAAGAAGGTTGCCACTGAAGGCTCTACAGTTATGTGCACTCCATTAATATGGTCCTTAATTGCAAAACATCAGCATGATTTAGGAATTCTAGCAACAAAGGAACTCAATAACTTTATCTTGCTATTGAATTCCAAGTGATAAACATTGGATTGATCCAATAATGTTCCTAACAGCAGGAATTCAACATCCTTACAGTACCTTCTAGATGTTTCTAGATATATTCTAGTCTATCTTTCTTTTTTTTTTTTTCATTGATTTTGGAAGGAGAAACATAGGCACAGCCTAGTATTCAGCTAGTAGTGTAACTTTCTAATGTTTGTCACATCACGCTACACATTTTATTTCTTCTCTCATATACACATATGCCAAGGCTATGTGTGGGTTGAGAATCTATTCCTTCAAGATTTTCTGAATTCCCTGATTGACCTGTCTTGGTTTTCTTGCTCAGATGAATGTAGTTAGACAAGAAAAATAAACCAGTGTACCAAGAGTCATTTAAAATCTTTGAGCTTAAATTTAACATGAATATAGGGATGGAAAAAAAATCCCTCTTAGCTGTGACCTAAATGGCCATAAAATCATTGAATAACAACAAAATTAACAATACATTGTATGGATTTGTTACATGTTTATTTTAAGTTAGTATTTATGTGTATAATGCTAAAACATATGCAACTTCCCTCAGTTTGACTTTTCTTTTGCTAGAATGTATTGGATATTTATAAACTTCTCATCTAAAACAGTAAATAGTTGGGTACTTTAGTAGATGAATATGAATAATTTAATTGCATCTACTATATATGTGTACTCTGTGCATGCTTGGTGCCTGACAAGGCCAGACAAGAACACCAGGTCTCCTAGAATTAGAGTTACAGATGGTTATGTAATGCCATGAGAGTTCCGGGAACTGAACCTGGATCCTCTGAAGATCAGCCAGTGCTCGTCACCATCTTCCCAGCCTCTGTAGTTAGACACAAATTTAAAGCATTGCCTGCACAGCCTTTGCATTCCAGGTAGATTCATAATGATACTCAAGTGCTTAAGTTTGAATTCACATCTCTACACTTACATGATCTTCTTTTAGGGTTATTTGTTTCTATAGATATCAATATTGATGTCATTTACAATGAAAGGGTTTTCAGAGCAAAGAATTTCCTCAATTCTGTAGTTATAAAAGACCATAGATCAAACTCAATCTCAGCCTAGCTTTTACCAGAGGATTGGCTTCACAAAGAATGAAATACCCAGATTCTTTATGTTTGCATTGGTGATAGTTATGGATAGCACTGGCCTGAATTTCCAAACAGGAAATGACATGGAGCGTGATGGTGGGCAATGAGAAAGACTCGGCTTGAGCTTCTACACCAATTATTGTATAAAATGTTAACATGCCCCTAGATGACTTCAGCATTGCCACAATTTCAAAATTAAATTGGAATATGCCAAAGTGTCTCCACGCTCCACAAAATAGTAGTTCCTATTTCATCGCCCACACACTCCTCTTAAACTGTGTCATACACAGACTCACACAAGTTAATAAGTCCAGCCTTTGGGATTTCCCAGTGAGTCATCTGTGGCCATGTGCAAGAACAATCTGAGCCTGGTGTGGACACATCCATGCTACAGAACCAGAACCAGCAGTCTGCTCATATACTGACTTAAAAAAAATATTGGATAGCAGAAGCCACCCCACAAAGAAAAGTTTTATGACAGTTTTCAAAATCCAAACTGGAGCTGGATGGTTGTGGTACATGCCTTCAATCCCAGCACTTAGGAATCAGAGGCAGATGGATCTCTTTGAGTTTGAGGCCAACATCATCTACACCGTGAGCTCCAGGACAGCCAGGACTATACACAGAAACACTGTCTTGGGAAAAATAATAAGAAAAATAACAATCTAAACTGGAAACTCATGGATTTTGTTGAGCTCCTAGTTGTATCTGCCAGTCAACACACACAACTGTCAAGAATCCTCTGTAGAGAAGAGGATCCACAAAGATGGACTGTAAACTGATACATGCATAGATTGCTGGGGGAAACCTGGCTTTCCTTATGAATCCCTCTGATTTCCTCATGGACTTCCTAGAACCACTGTAGACCTGACACTACAGTAGCCCTGGAATATCAATCCCTTTGATTTAGCCATTCTTGGTAGAGTTTCCAGGTAACTGGAGTTCAGTACACTGGTATAAAGCACAGGTCCTGGAGTCCAATTTTCTCTGTCCTAATACTTCTCTAAGCTTCCCAGATATGACATTTATCAATGATGTATACTCTTTAGTTTTTCAAACTGCAAAAATGGAGAAAATATCTAATGAGCTAACAGTGGATATTTGCACTCTAATTATTTTCATTTTAAACATTGACAAAGAGTTGACATCTATCAGCACACTTAGCAAAAACATTTCTATTAGTTGGATACCTTAATTAAGGCTATGATTGCATATTCTAGAAGTGTGGGGTTGGGGAAGGGAACTATAAAACTGAAGAGCAAACATTCCTAGAAGGAGGGGAGTCCAGAGAGGAGGAAGATCTTCTGAAATGCTCTGAACAATGGCCACCTGCACGTCTCGGGTGTGTGTGGCAGCTGTACTTGATTTGGGGGCAAATGCTGGCACTAAAGACCAACTCAACCAGATGAAAGGTTGAGATTCCAAGGAGTGATGATCTACAGAAAAGTAATAGTTACATCCGTAATCTGTCCTTAAATTATTAGCAAATTTATAAGATGTACATGTAAGAAAAGAAAACTAATAGAAAAATTGCCCTGCAAAACACTCTGAAAGTAGATGCCAAGTGAATACGTTTCTAGGTCAAATTTTCAGTGTTCTGTTGTGAGGGAAACAAAGCCGGGTTTGTGACCAATACTGATGGAGTTAGACTTTTAATAGAGACTTCTGCCCTTACAAGTTTGAAGAAAACATTTATTAGTAACTTTCAATGAGATCATGGCTACGTGCTTATTTTGAATTACATATTACCAAAATATTCTCTTTGGTGGAAGAGAACCTTTCTATCACAATTCTCCACGTGTGATATTTTGGTTAGATGATGATAATAAACAATGGTGCCTGGAGACGTAAAACAGAACACTAATAACATGGAGAAAATGAAGTTGCTAAGCTCATATTGCAGTATCTCATTGGTGCTACAATGGTCAGACATAGGATATGAAATGGTGGAAAGTAGTTCTTTCATGTAAGTAAATATGAACATTAACTCCATATTTAATTTCTGGAACTAGAAGCCTAAAATAAACTAAAAATTTAACTGAAAGCTTTAATAATTGACAGGTGTAGTGAGAGAGTTACTGAGCTGGAAAGCACATGTATAGTATTGTCTAGGGCCACCGAGGCAAAACAGCAGAAAGTACCCCAGACTGAGGGCTAAGTAGTAGCAACTTATCTCCTCAAAGTTATAGAGACTTGACTTGCACAGTCAAAGTATTGACAAGTTTGGGTTCAAATGAGCCTCTTGTTCTTCAGATAACTCTCTTTCCCTGGTCTTTTCTCTGCACACAGGCATCAGTGGTATCTCTGCATACTGATATCTCTTCTGTTAGAGGGCTGCAACTCAGATTGTGGTATAGACAATATTGATTCATTTTCCTCTCTTTTCTCTTACTCTTTTTATTTTTTGAGACTATAATACAATTAATAATTCCATTTTCTTTTTCGTCTCTCCAAAACTTCCATCTACCCTGCATTCTTTCTTTCAAATTCATGATCTAATTTTGTTTTGTTGTGCTGTTATATGTATGTCTATACAAACAAGTTCTACACCTCAACTCCTACCCGTAAGGCTCAGGGAATGTTGCAAATGCTGGGGTAGACAGATTGTAACAGCTAGAGGATTGGGGAGTTTATGATAAAATTGTGTCTCCTGGTAATTTTAGAGGCTACACCCATAAAATTTCACCAACATAAAGCTTAAACATGAGCTGAACAAAGACCATAGCAATAGAGATGCTAGGCTGGGTGAGGTAGACTGAAAGCTAGACTGGATAGAGGACCATCAGTTCTCTACACAAAGAACTACAGACAGCTAAAGGTGTTGAAGGTGGGAGAAACAGATTTTACAAGGGAAAAGCACCCCAACTGGCTTTTAATACCTAATGGTCTGTCTGCCCAAATACATGTAATACAAATAGCATTATACAGAGCAACTAATTTATTTTAGCTTCATTGCTATTTTAAAGATCCTATTTTAAAACATAATTGCCAACTGAATTTGTAGATATTAGGACTTCCCGGGAGAACGTTCAATGCACAACAATAGATTGATGGAAATCACTCAGCTTGACATACAAAGAAATAAAATGAGATATTCTAAAAACCTGAATCAAACATAATACACATGGGGTATGGCTTACAAAATCCCTAATCGTCATAGTGCAGACCTTGAGAAAATACAGAGTTACAGAATAAACAACATTTGAGGACATATTCACTACATACCTTCCAAAATTCACAAAAGCCTCTGTTGCTATTTTATATATTATTTTTAAATAATCTAGTGTCTGATTACTTACATATCAGTAAATAATACATACCCAGTGTCTGATTATTTATATTGAGTGTTGATGCAACTGATATGGTCTACCCTTTATAGTTACCCTGTCCCCTTCACTTTGATTTTGGATAGGAGGGGTCATAGGACAAATCATTGCTTCCAGTTGTACACTGAGAAGATATGGTCTCTGGCTATATCCTTTTATTCTGTTTCCATTTTTTTTTGTGTGAGTGTGTGTGTGTGTGCGTGTGTGTGTGATCAGTTCTCTTATATCAAGTAGATGCTCACAACCGGGAAAAGTTCAGTGCTGTAGCTGGAATCAAGAGATGTCTACCATTAATACTTTACCAATCTCCTAAGATGTTTGCTAACTTTTTCTTTTAATTTATTTATTAGATATTTTCTTCATTTACATTTCAAATGCTATCCTGAAAGAAAGTCCCCTATAAACTCCCCCTGCCCTGCTTTCCTACCCACTCACTTCCACTTCTTGGCCCTGGTATTTCCCTGTACTGGGGCATATAAAGTTTGCATGACCAAGAGGCCTCTCTTCCCAATGATGGCCAACTAGGCCATCTTCTGCTACATATGCAGCTAGATACATGAGCTTTTGGGGGTACTGATTAATTCATATTGTTGTTCCACCTATAGGGTTGGAGACCCCTTCAGCTCCTTGGGTACTTTCTCAAGGTCCTCCATTGGGGACCCTGTGACCCCATCCATCCTATAGACGACTATGAGCATCCACTTCTGTATTTGCCAGGCACTGGCATAGCCTCACAAGAGACATCTATATCAGGGTACTTTTAGCAAAATCTTGATGGCATATGCAATAGTGTCTGGGTTTGGTGGCTGATTGTGGGATGGACCCCCGGGTGGGGCATTCTCTGGATGGTCCATCTTTTCATCTTAGTTTGCTAACTTTTAAAGACCAAGTTCAAATACCCAGAAGTTTTTTTTGAATTCTTGTAACTTTTACTAAATTGTGAGTTAAAGAATGGGCGCAATGACCAATGAGGGAAACGTCAAATTTAGAAAGTGAAACCTCACAGAGGTGAGGACCCCCCTCCCATTTTGAGAGATGTCTATGGTGTGGACAATTCAGTCACCAATGTAATTTTGCATCTTTTCAATGTTTTAATCACTTTGCTTCCATGTAAACACATGGTGATGGATATTTTAGCTTTCATGGCTTGATCATTTTGTTATATTTTTTAGGATGTAAAAATGCCACACTAGGCACAATGCTGGCTTGGGTTGAAACTTGGCATCACGGGTGACACCAGCTGTTCCTTGTAGAGCCGTGAGGGGCAGCTTCAAACATAGCACAGACACAGCTCTCTGTAGAAACATAGCATTTCTGTGGGTGGCTGCTAAGGGAACATGACTAACAGTATGTGCAGCCTGGCCACCAACTTCTGAGAGCATTTTCCAAAAACATTTTCCGGAACTGAACTGAGGTTGTCAGGCATCCATATAAAGTAAGGGGGCCTGGAAACTGGTGTAGCAAGAGCCATGAAAGTCTTGTGAGAGAGAACGAGTTATTCATGGAAGGAGAGTCCACTCAGTTCTGAGACACAGCCAAGCTCAAGGTCAGTAGGTGGAAATCATAACCCTAAATGTCAGAGTTAGCTTTGAAAGTAGAGGAAGGAAGTGTGACATTGGAAGAAGTGAGCGAGCATCCAGGAAAACAATGACAATCTGTCTTTAGTCACTTGTATTTTATAAAAATGTGTCAGTACAACTGTACATTGCAGTTTGACACAATCATCCAAGGGTCATTTTGTCACAGCTAATTCTTGGACACTAAACTAAACCCTGAATGGCCAACTCTCATTCACCACCTATTATGATGAGTCCAACCCAGGTATGTGTTCTGAAGGCGTTGTTCCTACTCAGGGGATATTGGCCCAGGGATAGGTGGTTGGCTTCTGACTGACCACTCGTATATATTGACTACTGCTGGTCTACAAAATGTCTTGAATCTCTAGAGAGTGATTAGATCCCAATCCCATCCCTCCCTCCAGGGATGGAGTTGCACTAAAATAAAGAAATGAGACAGCTACATCCTCTTTATTATCTTAATCTCCAGGTGATCTCTCCCTTTAGCTCCTGCTATATGGTACCATCTGCTAGAATACTGCACACAGATGATCCTCAACATCAGCCTGTTTTTTATCTTTTGGTCTCCACAACTTTGAGTGGCCAGGCATGGTGGCACATGCCTATAATTACAACACTTTGAAGGCAGAGTCAAGAGAATCTAGAGTTCAACTACGCAGAGGGTTTAAAGCCAGAAGGGGCTACAAGAGACTTTGTCTCCAAAAGCCAAAAACAAACAAATAAAAAATTATGTTGAACAAACCTCTTTAGTTTATAGAATATCATGTGTCTTGCATTCGGTTTAATAATATAAAATTAACTAAGTTACCACTTACCCTACTATGCTTGGTCTGATGAGAAACAAGCAAAACACTATGTTCTATATCCATTGAACAGCAGAGCTCTGTTTTCTCAGTTTGTCACAGTTCAGGCACACAAAGTGTGGCTAGCCCATTGGTTACTGCTAAGAACTCTTTCTGTGACTTGCAAATGACTGCCTTTTTGCTGTTTCTCTGGTGGCAGACAGAAAGAGAACACTGTTTTCATAAAGGCATCAGTCCATTGGATTAGGATCAAAACTTGTGACTTCCCTTAACCTCTGATCCCTTCAATGTCCTACCCCAACATAATCCCGTAGGGACTGAGAGCTTCAACATAGGCATGGGTACACGCAGTTCGTGACACCATCTAAGCACTCAGAAAATCACTTCTCTATACTGGCAAGTGTGAGGATACTTTTGGCAGCTTCGCTCATTACTCTACTTTCTGTTGCAAAAGTGTAGGAGGGGACTTAATGTGTCTCTAGGCCAGGTATTGTCTTTATTGTCTTTCATAGTTGTCAACATAGCAAAATTAAGAGTCTTAGAACCAACAGAGCTTTCCTTTGAGAATCTCTTGATGCTATAATGGGGTTTGAAGAAAGGAGTGATAGAGAGACAGAGACAGATACAGAGATTGGTAAATTATGATGGTGGTAGCCATAATATATTTTCAAGAGTTTCCTGAAACATTGTGTCGAAAGTTCACTGTTATTACAGGTTTTGATAAAGACCTATTTCATTCTCCATTAATTGTTTAGGGAAGTGATAGTCTAACACAAAGCATGCTTGATCTATTTCTCAGCTAAAAATTATGAACTCTTCAACTAAATGGTCCATAAAAATATGTGGTATGTTGTCCTTTAGCTGCTGTCAAGCTGTAGATTCCAGAGTGGGAAGCCATTTTTACTGACAAAGGCAACGGGATAAATTGTAACTTCATGTTCCAGGCATCCTTACCAGTGAGGTACTGGTTTGACTTGCCAGTCTGAGGTTGCAGGACATGGAATGTCAGGGAAGGAGACAAACATGTAGCTCTCCCAGGAGCTAGCCATAAAGGGATGTGTGGGCTCCTCAGCTTCCCTTGAGCAAAGTGGTGAGCTCTAGGGCTGCAGCTGTACTTTTAATGTTGCCTTAACAGAGTAAGGGGGGGATGGAATCCAGCCCAGGCTGGAAACCTTTGCTCTATTATGGGTGTCCCTTGATCTAGACGCTTCCCTAGTCATCTCTTGCTCACTTCTGTGACTTTTCTGAATCCACACAGACAATCCATTCTTTCTATTTCACCATTTTCTTCTGGGTGACCTGGGGTGATTTCCCACCAGCTGGACACCCACCCACTGCTTGTTATATCCAGTAAGTCATTAAACAATTTTAGATACTTTTCTCAGAAACCTCAACTATAATTTTAAGAAAATCCACAAAAGCAGAAGATACATATAAGAAAAAGAGTAATTATTTTTCTACTTTTGAGACTACCAATTTCATTTGTTATCATATTAAGTTATAGATTGTGTTCCAGGCTTACCCAGTTCAGTCTCAGCATTAGTGCTTAGTGGTTGATTTATTTAATGTTTAATTTTAAATTAGATGTCAGTGTGTGTGAATGCTACATGGGAGAAGGTGCCTGTGGAAGCTAGGAGAGGGTATCAGCTTTCCAAGAGCTGGATATATATATATATATATATATATATATATATATATATATAACCTGTTCAATCTTAACTCAGACAGCCACATTTTATTGTCTTTGGGGGCATATTTGGGGCATGTTCAAGAGCTATTTATTTCTCTGAGCATCAACACTTTCTTAAGATAGATTTAACTATATCAGAAAACAATTAGAAATGGCTCCCTTTTTTGCCATCAGTTCCTTATTTTTCTTTGACTCTAGTCAATGGCTCTTAATTGACATTCCCAATGGTGCTTATCAGGGTAAATACAAAATTTTAATTATTTGAGATGCTGAGTGACAGCATGAGATCTCTACAGAGTGTCCTGAGCTTGTAGAATCATTTTTCATGGAGGAGCAGACTCAGTTGTTGTGACAGGCAACACACCGTTTCCCAGGATGATCTACCATCTGGCCAAGGGAAGAAAATAAGTATGGGCTCTGCTGTTACCTAAGTCTTGCTCTGTTTTTCAGCAGGGAGTCAATAAATACACACAAGACTGCATGAGAAGTCCATGACAATCTTAGATCACAATCTCCACTTGGATTTCAGGTAGGATTCCTGTCAGTATCCTCATAGATGGAATTCCAAGTGATGACTTTCTAAGTGTTAGTAATTTTTAGTCTCAAGCTGTACATTTTCCCTTTGCAATTTCCAAAGCTAAAGACACTGACAGTTTTGAAAGCTTACTGAGACAGGAGAATCACAGGGGATATAAGAAGACACATAGAATTAGATTGTGAAGCGCTTCTTGAGAACCAAGAGTGCTCTCAGCATGGAGAAGCACAAGGAGATGTAGAGGGCAGATATCATAAGTCTGGGATATTTCTTTTCAGCTTTTCAATAATAGTAATAATAATAATACAATAGTAATAATAATAGTAAATACTACTACTACTGCTACTACTACTACTACTACTACTAATAATAATAATAATAATAAAAGTCTTATCAGCTACAATTTCTTAAGGGGGTTAAAGTCATTGTCTCCTGGCATTCTAGAGGCCTACTACAGAGATTGTGGCTCAGTGGTGCCCCTACGAAATCACAAATTATACTACAGCCTGGACAGAGAAGTCAGATTGTCATTAGTGCCTCTTCCCCTTATATATTTTTGAGCTATGCAGACTACCTATTCTATGCCTGAGATTCCTCAGTTGTTTCTTGGAACAATTCATATATATCTTTCTTCAATAGTTCTGTGATTACTCCTCTGTTGTGAAGTAACAAGTGATTCATGAAACAAATGACATGGACACACACAAATATTTGTGTGCATGCACACATGTTTATGTATGCTTAGAAAAATTTTGAAAGGATGCTCAACAAACTGTCAATGATGGCAGCAGGAAGTATTTGGGATTGGGGGTTATTTTTAATTATTATAAAAAATTTAAAGTTAGACTATTGTGAATGTTTGAAGGGATTCAAAAAATCACAAAGATTCCCATTGGCTGCCATGTCCTATATGATTAGTCTTGGAAATTCAACTGGGGCAGAAAAGGAATGAAGAGGGGGTGACCATCTAGACACACATACAGAAATGCTGTGGTAAGGTGGACTAAACATACCTAATGGAGCAGCAGGAGCTTCTCAGTACCTCAGAACTCCAGCACATTAATCACATGCAGCACAGAATGAGGTATTTATTGTCTCAGTGGGAGGTATCTATAGATGAGCAGACTCAGGCTGCAAAACATCCAGGAGAAGGGAGCTGTGCTTGCTGGATTTTGTCTACACTGCTAACATCCACTCTTGGAGCAGAGGAAGGCTTTGCCATTCTCCTTATGCCTAGGGGATGGAACTTGGCAAATTTTCCATGAGTCTGAAGCACTGAATCCTTGATATGTCTGTGCCTGTGTCAACAATACACATCCCCCAGGATTTCCTTAGCTTCCGTAATTGACTTCTCCTTTGAAGATGTGAGAGCCTTCTCCACATGCTTCTTACATTAAAACAAATGGCCATATAGATAGATCAAAACCACTAGGGAAGAAATTAATATGATTATTCTGGTAAATGACATATGATTAAAATAATTCCTAGTGATCTATTACCGCATCTAGAACTGTGTGTCTCCCAAATCCTCATCAGATAAGCTTATTTTTTTAGATGACAGTTAGCATGGAGACCCCCAAATGGATGATGTGCAGAGGATAATAGACTGTGAAGTAGTATGTATTATATACCACCACCGAGGCTCAGGGAACTTCAAGGAAAAGGGAACAGAAAAATCATAAGAACAAGAAGTGGAGGTGATGTCAAGTAAACAATGCTTTCTGGACACAACAGGGCAGTTGTGCATATGAACTCAGCAATTGTGACAGCAGACACAAGACTTGTATCAGATCAAACCACATAAGTTCCATCATGGAAAGAGAAGGTAGAGATGTTGTCCCACCATTATCTGGAAAAAATAATACCTGGTAGATATTAAGAGAGGGATAGTCAACTTTACTTATTGGAGTGGCCTCTTGTAGATCAACTGCTGTCCAGAGCAGGCCTCATTTCTAAGAGTTGGTGGGCAATATAAACTGTCCTGGATAGGGAACAAATGAAGAAAAATCCAAGTTGGGTGGGTTGGGTGGTAAGAGTGGATATAATGGTTATGGAAAAAGTTGACTATGGTGAAAAACATGCATTGTATGATAACCTTAAATAATTAAGAAATCTATTATTTAGACAACAATAAAATGGTCCCTTTGTCCACTGAAATGTTATGTTTGTTTATGAGGGTTTTTGTTGGTTGTTGTTTTGCTTTTTTTTTTTGCATTTTAAAAAGTTGTTTACAAACTTGTAAGAAGAAAGTAAATTAATTGAGAAGTAAACCTGAAAACTTGTGAAGTACTGAAGTAACAGTTTCCCTTAAATAACAGCAAATGCCAGTGAAGTTGGCTGGCATCACAGATACAGTGAGCAGTTGATCAGATGTCAGTCTCAAAAAATGACGGGGAACAAACATCAGGGGGTCAGCTGACATCACAGAGATAGTGATGATCAGATGTCAATCTGAGCAAAGAAAGAAGACTTCAAAGAAAAGTAATCCGTGTTATGGAATGAGGACCTCTTAAATGCCAAAGGCAAAGAAAAGTTCCCTGGATTGCTGATCTCATCCTTAAGAATATATTAGTAAACTGTATTCAAGGGATACTTTGCCTTGGAAAGTCAAATATAAAGTTATATCCTGTTAAATTACTGTAAATTAAATTACTGTTAAAAGAAAAATTAATGCACTAAAATTATGACTATCATGTAACAGGCCCCCAGACCTTAGGACTACTTACTCCTTGATAGAAATACTACTCAACCTATAGAATTCAGCACATGAACAGCACTACATGCCTAAATGCTTTTTGGCTTCTGTAGTTCCACTTCTAGATAAAGGTTTTCGTTAATTGAAGTATGTCAATTCTGAACACGGATTTTGTGCTTAAAAGTTTACCCTGAGAAAGGCTCAGTGCTACAGTGGGATCCTGCACAGTTGCAGTTGCTGGCTGGATAATAAGGACTTTCTACTGGCGACTATGCCACAACATATAGTTATATTTTTGTATAAATATAAGACATTTGAACAAGTCATATTTGTGTCCCATTCCATAAAATTGTCAATTTTAAAATATAACACAAGCTTAAATTTCATAATGATGAAAATTGTAATTCTATATATCTTGTACAATATTTTCACAGGACATACTTGTACTAGAACATTTTTTTAATTTATATGGCATTCAAATTTAACCAAGTGTCTTGTATGTTTGGTAAATCTGGCAGTCTTGATACAGTAATAAGCTAGTTCTAAATTTAGTCCACTTTGTTTGTATTGTTTGCCTCTGATCAATTGCCTTGGGAAATAAAGAACTTTCTAATACCCTTTTTATATTATCCAAAGTTGTAATAATAAGCAATACACTTAAATTCAGAGAAAATGTTTCTTCAAAGCAAATAACAAAACAACCCGATAGACCATTGAGGAATGCCTGCAGCCTATAGGGTACTAGACCAATTATAAGCACAATATGTCTAAAAGGAAAGAAACAGCTTGAGTGAAGCATGAGGAAAAGCAAACTCATTTCATTGCGTTGTTGTTAGGGGTTCAGGGGGTGTTTTGACTTGTGCTTTCACACAGCGATAAACTGGGAGAGAGAATATGAAGGCTGATAAAAGGTCAATAGCAACCAAACATTAAGACTTTAAATCTGTGCAGATCAGCCCAGATGAAGTTTGCGTGCAAGAACTGGTTTTTAAATTTGAAGAAAATGGTCTTTAAGGGAAAAATGTATTTGTTATGACATTTAGGTAGGAAGGCCTCTGTGTGGGAGTTAATGTCAACTTATAGGATCCATAAGGGACAAACCTCACATGCTTGTGAGGGGATTTCTATATTGGATTTATTGAGGTAGAAAAACCACTCTAAATGTGCATGTGCTATAGGTTGAGGTCCTGGACTAAAAACAAACTGATCACCCATATTATTCTCTGTTTCTTGAATGTTGATGCAATGTGACCAGATGCCAGCTGCTCCAGCTGCTCCAGCTGCTCCAGCTGCTCCAGCTGCTCCAGCTGCTATGCATCCCTACCATGATAGACTTTACCCTCAACTAGAGCCACAATGAATCTTCCTTTCTTAATTTCTTTTTGAGGGTAGGAATTTTGTTACAAAAACAATTAACTAATACAGTCATGTTTGTAAAATTTATAGTTAATGCTAACCACTATGACAGAATTCATAGCTTCTTTGAGTTCCTACAATACTGTTTATTTTTATTTTTATTAGATATTTTCTTTATTTACATGTTATCCCCTTTCCTGGCTTCCTTTCTGAAAACCCCCTATCCTATCTCCCCTCCCCCTGCTCAACAACCCACCCACTCCTGTTCCTGACCCTGGCATTCCCCTACACTGGGGCATCAAGCCTTCTCAGGACCAAGGGCCTCTCCTCCCATTGATGTCTGACAAGGCCATTCTCTGCTACATATGCAGCTGGAGCCATGGGTCTCTCCATGTGTACTGTTTGGTTGGTGGTTTAGTCCCTGGGAGCTCTGGGGACACTGGTTGGTTCATACTATTGTTCCTCCTATGTGGCTGCAAACAAGTTCAGCTCCTTGAGTCCTTTCTCTAGCTCCTCCATTGAGGCTCTTGTGCTCAGTCCAATAGTTGGCTGAGAGCATCCACCTCTGTATTTGTCAGGAACTGGCAGAGCCTCTCAGGAGACCACTAAATCAGGCTCCTGTCAGCAAGCACTTGTTGGCATCCACAATAATGTCTGGGTTTGGTGATTGTATATGGGATGGATCCCCAGGTGGGGCAGTTTCTGGATGGCCTTTCCTTCAGTCTCTACTCCACATTTTGTCTCTGTATCTCCTCCCATGGGTATATCAATCCCCCTTCTAAGAAGGACCAAAGTATCCACACTTTGGTCTTCCTTCTATTGAGCTTCATGTGGCCTCTGAATTATATCTTGGGTATTCTGAGCTTCTGGGATAATATCCATTTTTCAGTGAGTGTATACTATGTGTGTTCTTTTGTGATTGAGTTACCTCACTCAGGATAATATTTTCTAGTTTCATCCATCTATAGATTCAATGCAATCTCCATCAAAATTCCAACTCAATTCTTCATAGATTTAGAAAGAGCAATTTCCAAATTCATTGGGAACAACAAGATCAAGTGGTTACAGAAGCTGAGAAAATCACACAATAAGCCATAGAGTTGGAAAACCACAGAAGCCAAGGGCATGTCCCCAGCGCCAGGGCATCTGGTGGTGCGAATTTGCAGCTTAGGTGGGGGTCTTCAATCAGAAATGTAGACTCTTTGTGCAAATATCAAAATTTAAAAGCTAGAGAAGCTGGAGCTCTGATGCTCAGGGACAATAGAAGAAATGAGTCCTGGGTATAGGAAAGAGCAATATAATTTTCTCTCTTCCTCTTTCAACTGTACACTAAGCCAATTCAGAAGTACACAGCAGCTGAAGGCAGATCTTTCCTCTTCCATCCATGAGCTCATAGGACAATCTTCTGCAAAATCAGCCCTATAGACCTTTTGTCAACTTGGTTTGTATTTTCCCAGCTAGGAAATGAATTTTGTAAGCATCATCAATGAATGTGTTAGTGCCCATGGATGTTATACTACAGCTGCTACAAAAGAGACTTCAGAATTGAAATGAAAAACACTGTATTTGATAATGGAAGTAAAGTCTCAAGAACGAGGGTTTTATGGACTTACATTAATTTTTTTACCTACTTCCTACAGTTTGATTTTTTGTTTATCTTGTACTCTTCCATGTTAACTTGATTTCAATTAGTTGAGTAGCAGGACATATTTTTCTATTTACACTTCAATGATCTACCATTATGTAAGTCATTGATTAGAAGAAGGTAAAATGATCTACCTATATCTTAGTTGTCTTTGCTCCATTTAGGCACTGACTATATGAATTGGCAATTTTCCTCAAAGGATTTTTAAATTATTTGTATATTTGATTTAGTTTGTCTTTTGGGTGTGTCACAACAGAAGAAGAGCCTTAACTATGTTTTAATATTTTTGATGAATTTTTCTTATCTTTTAAAAGCATAGAATGTAAAGAACAGGGTACAGATGAGATTTGTTGCTTAAGCTGGTCTGGAACCCATTTTAAAATCTCAGCTAAAGCACAATGCACACAGTTCCATCCATCACTCAGCCTTCTGTTTTGCGTTCTAACCACGTGTCTCAGACAGAAGCAGCATAAACAAATGTATCTTCTTTGATGAAGAGTGGAGCTTCAAGTTATGTCAGGCAATATAGTAAAAATCAGCCTGTATGTAGCCACTCATGAGCCAGAATATGATGTGAGAAGTAGTAACCATGGAGACTGTGAACAATGTTCTCACTCACATGTAAGTACTGAACCCATATGATACTGTACAAGTTTCTCATTATAGAATTCCAAAAGTAATGTACCAAGAAGATCCTGTTGACTCTGGAAGGGAGCATGGGAACCAATATTTTAACCTGTATCCTCAAGAAGCTTCTAAACATAATATGCTTATGCATTTCGATTTATACATGAACCTAGTGTTTATTTCAAGCTGTGCCCATCAACTGTGATCAAGTCAAATACTATCTCAGCTCTGTATTTTTGTTGTTGTTGTTGTTATGTGAAATAAAAACAAGTTTTATGGTGAGATTTATCACCTTCTTGCTTAGAAATGAATGATTCATGAGAGCCTTAATAGTTACCCCAATATCCAATCTCTGAAGGATACTGTCTTAAAGTAAAAGTTGTTATTTTGAAAATCTGTTGTACCATACCTAGGGTGATTTTATTATGTCATTTTAATCTATCACACAAATTGATTCTTCGGACATTTTAAGTTAGCACAAAAATAGAGCTATTTCCTCATGGAGAGTTGACATTAAGATGACCCTGCACCCCAAGAAAAGACTTCAAATGAGAATTGATTGAGACTGTGACTATCAGCTCTAGATGTACATTTTCAATAGTATTTAAAACTTTAGAGGAAAAAAAAAGACATGAGATGTGGCAATAGAGAAAAAGATGGCTTACAAGGCACCATGGTACTTGCCACTTTAGTCCCAGCAGTCAGGAAGAAGAGGCAGACTGAGCTCTGAAAGTTTAAGGACATTCTGTTCTATATAGTAAGTTCCAGGACAGCCAGAGCTACATAGTGAGAGACCATGTCTCAGAAAAGAAAGAATGTAAAGAAGGAAGGAAGGAGAGCAAGAGGAGAGAGAGAAAAAAAGAGCACAAAGAAATGCCCTGTGAGGTCACAAGTCAATCAACCATGTCCCTTTCTCCCGGTTGAGAAATGGTATCTGTTAAATTTACTGATCACTGATTCCTGAGAACTAAAATGGAGAATGAATCCAAAGTCTATAGTAGTACTCTCACACTGTTGGTAACAAATCACACTAAATTGAGGCATGTATTGATGACCTTGGGTCATGAGGTCCCAGATACAGTGACCTCCTGTTAAGAAAGAAGGGACTTCATACCGTACCTTCTTATCTAGAATCTACTCCCTCAACAGGCAGGGTATGCTATGGTGCTATTGAAGGGCATGCCTTTTGCTTCTTAAGTAGGCATTTCTCACCGAAAGCGTTCCAGTCCTCCCCTTTACTCTAGCTATGCACACTCTGCTGTGTCAACAACCTCTTTACAAGTTTCCCTGCTTCTCACCTCAGATGACATTTGTTTTTCTTATTTACCAGCAAAACTTGTACTTAAAGAGTGAGAAGAAGGTTTTTATGTGTTCCCAACAAAACTTGTTCCACTTTCCCACACTTAGTTTGTGTATTAATTTCTTTCCCTCACACCACAATGGGAAAACTCTTCATTTTTGCACACCTGATCTCATTCAGATTCTGTGGAGATCTGCTTTCACAATCAGCCCTTCACTCTCCTCTACTGCCAAGGCTTTCTGTCTGCTGAATCTTCATATAAATATATTGCAGGAATTTTCTCTTTAAATACACACACACACACACACACACACACACACACACACACACACAAGGAGAGGGATATATATATATATATATATATATATAGAGAGAGAGAGAGAGAGACACAGAGAGAGAGACAGAGAGAGACAGAGAGAGACAGAGAGACAGAGAGACAGAGACAGAGAGAGACACAGAGAGAGAGACAGAGAGAGAGACACAGAGAGAGAGACAGAGAGAAAGTCAAGCTGTCTAGAAGATCAAAGGGGACTGATGGACTGATGGGAGGGGGAGAAGGAGGGGTTGTGGATATGGGGGGCTGTATTCTCAGAGAACACTATTGGTTGGCCTGATTATTTTTCCAATGTTAATTGTTATTGTGATTGCCAAGTTATTTACTGTCAAGTGATTTAATCAAGTTGGCACCCACTGACACATCCACTTCTGCCACTCATTTCAGTCTGTTTTAAATAAACAGCTGGGGACAACGATGGCATTGCCTTTAAATTAAAAGCCTTTAGCTAACACCAGAGACATCATTGAGGCTCTGAGAGTTTTCCAGCTGTGTACATACTGAAATAAAAATCTGATTGCAGTTGCTGTTGGTAAGAAGTGAAGATTTTTACATTCTTGGAAAAACTGTCAAGAGAATTTTCCAAGTCAATGCTTCTAACAATCCTGTTTCCTCTTTTTGTAAAATTTCTTGTCCAAGAAGTAAATGATGAGTCTCTATTGTGATCTTTTTCACTAACAAGTAAATATTGAATTAATGCCAGTGTATAAAAGTTATGGGTTCAGTTTGTGGAAAAAAGTATTAATTTGTTCTGTGTGCATGAAATATCAGTCCACAATGAAGCTTACAAGGTGTTTGAGTCGGACCAAGTGATTAAGCCAACTTAGATATCAACAATTTCATTATTTTACCTATAAAACTGAACAACATATAGTTGTTAATGTTTGTGAAACACTAAATTTTCATTTAAAGAATAGACTACTCCTGGGGGGCGGGGAGACTAACAATTTTGTCCATCTATGGACTCTGTAAGCTATAATAATGGTAATGTATACCCATTGGAGAAATAGTGGTGTTGATGTCATGCCAGTAACCAACGTATTTCTGATTGGACTTAAGTTCTATTCCATAGGCATACACTTGTGCCTGGTACTGAAAACAGTCTTTGCCATTGACAAGAGAGCCATGGAACACATGAACTCATAGCATACATAATACCTGTATGAGACTGAACCCACTATAAAACCAGTCTGAATGAGGGAATACCTTATGATGCCCCATACCCTAACTGAAGTGCTATTTGGCACTTGCTCCTAGATGAAGGAGGAAGGATTTAAAGGAACTATGGAAATTAGATATAACTGCATATGGAATAAAGTGTTCGGGTTTTATAGGGTACACTGAGTGATTTTAAGAAGAACTTGCAATTTCACATTTATTTGAGCTAATACTTGTTCAGAATCAATAAAATTCCCAATATAAAATTTATTAGGTTCCAAAGCTCCCTCTACAAAGTTTCAGAGTAGAGAGGAAGGCAGATGTGCTAAAATAAAATAAGTAAGTACAGTATTTTATGAAGGTTGGCAGTGAAATGAGGTCAAAGAGAAAAATTAACTTTTGCAGAAAAAAAAAAGGGAACCTTGGCAAAGTTTGTCCAGAGGGAAGGAAAACTCATTTTAGCCTTAAAGATTAAATAAAGTTCAATAAATGAATAAATGAAGGGGAAGTGAGTGTGATGGTAGCAATAAACCAAAGTATGTGGACATAGGAAGGTAGAGAGTGCTGTCTTGTTGGTCTTGCTTATCTACAGGACACTAGCTATAAAACCAAGATATCTCACTCAAAGCTCTCTGACAGATTAAAACTTTTTAAGAAAACAATATGCTATTACAAACCAGCACATCCTAGCCTTTTGAATATTGACAATAAATCAAAATGTATACATACAAACACATTCATAATACACACACACACACACACATATACACACTTATATACAACATATATGTATATAATCATCTTATGTGGTAGGCAGAATAATGACTCCAAGTGATATCCATTTTTGAATTTCTAGAACATTTTATATGGCTGAACTACAGTCTGATGTGACTAATAATCTTGAACCAGTGGGTACCAACTTGGGTTACTCAGCAAGCTCTAATGTATTCACAGAGATCCGTATGAGAGGAAGAACGCTTTAAAACACAGTATTGGAATGAAGCAGAGTGAAAAAGACTTTCAAAGCCTTTGCCATAAAGGATGGAGGATGTACTGTTTGCCTTGGATGACTGTATCTGTCTGAGTCAGCTTCTTAGTGGAGCCTCTCAGAGAACAACATGCTTCTCTGTGCAAGCATAACACAATACCAATAATCCTGTTAGAGGTTGGTGCTTGCCCATGGGATGGGTCTCAAGTTGGGCCAGCTATTTGTTGGCCACTCCCTCAGTCTCTGCTCCCTCCCCTGTGCCTACGTTACTTGTAGACAGGGTAAATATTGGGTTGAAAGTTTTGTGGGTGGATTGGTCTCCTTTGCTCCACTGTGGCTCTGCTTGGGGACTCTTATGGAAGAATAGGAGAAAGGATTGTGGGCCCCAAAAGGGATAGGAACTCCATAGGAAGACCAACAGAATCAACTAACCTGGACCCTTGGGGCTCTCAGAGTCTGACCCACCAACCAAAGAACACACACAGGCTGGACCGAGGTCTATCTGCTCATATGTAGCAGATGTGAAGCCTGACCTTCATGTGGGTCCTAAACAACTGGAATGAGGACTATCCCAAAAGCTGTTGCCTGTACATGGGGTATTTTCTACTAGCTGGAATCCCTTGTCTGGCTCCCAGTTGGAGAGGAAACACTTAGTATAGAAGAGACTTGAAGTGCCAGGGTAGGGTGATACCTGGGGGTGGGGGGGGTGGGAGCACCTGATCAAAGGAGAAGGTGGTATGTGGGAAGGATTGTGGGCGAG